>CAWUFW010000233.1:2920000-3070000 GCA_963921515.1 Calotriton arnoldi
GGGTGCGGGAGCCCCCCGTCCTGCAAGCCAGCCGAGGGTCCGGGCGCTGGGGACGGGGGTCCACCGGGGCCCGGGGAGGCTCTCCCCGGCCTGGCTAGGGTTCAGAAGCTGGGACCGGGCCCAGGGCTTGTGCTCTGTCCCAGGGTCCCAGGGTGCGGGAGCCCCCTGTCCTGCAAGCCAGCCGAGGGTCCGGGCGCTGGGGACGGGGATCCACCGGGGCCCGGGGAGGCTCTCCCCGGCCTGGCTAGGGTTCAGAAGCTGGGACCGGGCCCAGGGCTTGTGCTCTGTCCGGCGGGCCCCGGGGTGCGGGAGCCCCCTGTCCTGCAAGCCAGCCGAGGGTCCGGGCGCTGGGGACGGGGGTCCACCGGGGCCCGGGGAGGCTCTCCCCGGCCTGGCTAGGATTCGGAAGGTGGGACCGGGCCCGGGGCTCGTGCTCCGTCTGGCGGGCCCCGGGAGCCCCCCGTCCTGCAAGCCAGCCAAGGGTCCGGGCGCTGGGGAAGGGGGTCCACGGGGCCCGGGGAGGCTCTCCCTGGCCTGGCTGGGGTTCGGAAGCTGGGACCGGGCCCGGGGCTCGTGCTCCGTCCGGCGGGCCCCGGGGTGCGGGAGCCCCCTGTCCTGCAAGCCAGCCGAGGGTCCGGGCGCTGGGGAAGGGGGTCCACCGGGGCCCAGGGAGGCTCTCCCCGGCCTGGCTAGGGTTCGGAAGCTAAGACCGGGCCCGGGGCTCGAGCTCTGTCCGGCAGGCCCCGGGGTGCGGGAGCCCCCCGTCCTGCAAGCCAGCCGAGGGTCCGGGCGCTGGGGACGGGGGTCCACCGGGGCCTGGGGAGGCTCTCCCCGGCCTGGCTGCTTTCAGAAGCGGGGACCGGGCCGGGGAGCGGGGGTGGCTGGCTTTATCCGCTCCGCTGGCGGAGCGGAGTTTTCTGCCCACCCCTACTTAAGATTCCACCATTCCCAGTCAAAGGAAACAGCCCCCCTTCCACTTCTGTGATGGTCCCCCCACCAATGTAACAGCCACAGGCACATGGTCAAGCTCCCTCTGCCCCACTAATGAATTGCCTGCCTAAAACCACAACTGGCAAACTAGTACATCCAAACCCAACTTACATGCCAACATTGGAAAATTCACGTTAAAATTTCCCCAACTTCCCCCGGAGTGCAAACCTTACGTGATTGTCCTTAAGGATGTCTCAGTGTTGCCTGTAGGCACCTCTGAAGGCCGTGTGGCCTTGAAAAATAAGTCTGTGCATTGGATAAAAACAAATACGAAAGGCCGCCAGGATATAGCTCAAGACAATATTTTGGTAAGAAAAGTTGAATGGCTTGGTGTCTATCCAAAAGAATGCGCAATGGATTGTGTATTCGTGAATTTTAAGTCGCCCACGGTTGTGGATATACTCTTAAGGCACCTTTGCAACCTGCCACTGTTACCTGGAAAAATAAAGGCGCTTCCTTTAGGTTATTTCTATAGACCCCAGTCATTCGCTCCTATCGCCAAAAAGGGTGCATACTGTACTGACGGACCCATTGCCAGTCCTGGCCAAATAAACTTTAATATTCCATCATATAATTCCTTTGAACCACTAACATCATTGGATGCGCAAGGTTGACTTTGCAAGAATGACGGTGTCAGGTCACCCACTGGTGGAGAACCACTAACATTAATGGGCGAAAAAGGAAATGTAACAGACTAGCCCTCTTTAGTGGACTCAAACTGTACTACAACAAAGGGGGTTGTAGCCATCAGCTTGCTGTCTTTCGAACGGGAAATCTAGCATTCGGTGTATCCGGACAATTTCTAAGGACTGGTGATTAAAAGGGCAATTTGGACTTCCCTGCAATAGCCCCCTTGTCTTTGGTTTGAGCATAAGAGTCTTGCTCCCAACATAAAGTTTCATCATTACCAGTCACTTCTCCTAAAATCTAGGTGGACTTAGAAGTGGACCCTTTTTGCATTAGCTCTAATAACAATCCCAATGGACAATTAACATTCTCTCCTGGAACATTGTAGGCATCAAGTCCAATTTGCTAGCACCAGACTGGAGGGAATATATACAACGCTTTGATATTTGTTTGTTCCAAGAAAGGAGGGCCACTGAACTCCTCTACAAACTGGGTTATACCTCATGGTTTAAACAGATTTTTTTGTGATTTATACATTAACGATCAGTTGTTGTACTACAGTTTGAAAGATATATTAGGATCATACTCAGGAGTCTACAGACACAAAACAATCAAATCCCCAATTTACCCGCTCTTCCCTCCCTTGCCATAGGCCGCCCCCGATATTATTTCCATCGTCTGTGAAACAATTCAAGACAGTAATATGTCCTTTACCCGTGTCAACATGGAGGTATAGTTAACATATATTTTTCATAATGGAGGTTGAGGTTAATTGCATCTAGGGAGCTCTAATAACAGAGCAAAGGGCGGGGCAGTAGCGGACGAACCCTGGGGTGTACCCACTAACGATTGTTGAGGAAGGGCAATTAAGCAGCCAACCAGAGCCTCCCATGCCCGTGCTGTGTCCAGGGAATCTAGACCCTGTCAAGCCTCTCGCAACTATACTTCCCCCCTCATATCCTGTCCACCTCTCAAGTTCCTTGCATCACGTGGTGATCCGGGGAGCTTTCCAGTTCCTAGTTATTTCTCTCTTCGCTAACAGGTAAGCCTGATCTTGGAACCTGCTTGTCGTTTTAGGTTTGAATGCATTTGGGAACCAATGCAAAAGGCAGAGCCCAGGGGAGCAGGGAACCTCCTTTCATATGAAATTCGCAACTACCGTTGTTACCTCCTCCCAATGAGTTCCCAGTGTTGGGCAAGTCCACAACATATGCATTAGCTCGGCTCCACTCTCCCCACACCTTGGACAGGACTCTCCAGTTAATTGAAAATATCTATTAATGCACCCAGGGGTCACATAGGCTCTGTGCAGTATGCAGTAATTAATCAGTTCGAACCGGGCATTCCTAGATATTTTAGGAGTCCTCTCCAGTATCAACTCCCAGTCCTTGTCTAATATGGAAATTCCCAGATCCTCCTCCCATCGGGTTTTGAGGGACTCAAAGGGTTAAAGCATGCCATTGTGTATTATCCTATATAGGCAGTTCACTGCCCTAAAGGTCCCTGAAGATGATACGATATATTGACAGGTTGCATGAGTATGCGGTTCCTCAAGCCCAGACCTCCAATGCTTGCGGAAGGTCAACGTTACAGCCCCATGGAGTAGAAAATTATCCGGGTGTAATCCAAACTCTGTGTGGTTCTGGTCTTCAAATCTTTTCACAACCCAAACAAAACATATAGAGATTTCATCAAACAGATTTTGAACCTTTTATGAACTAGTCATGGTTAATTATGAAATATGGGCCTGAGTTAGAGTTTTGTGTAGCTCTTCATGTGGACAAGTATTAGTGGGTTGTCGTCTTGGTATTTCCATTAATTTATTTAGCAGTATGTTTAGCACAAGAATGCAACTTTGTGATTGATTCAGGGAATTATTACACAAGTTAATGATGCTAATAATGGTATACAGCAGAATGTATAGAATCCAAGATGTACGGTGATGTACAATGTTTACTCCTGTAGCCCAGAGTGGCTGTTGGTGTTGGAGTCTGTAGTTTAGAGGGAAACCACCCTAAAGGTCAGAGGACTACTAAAAGTGGAAAAAGTGAGTAAAGTATATGGATGGCACAGTCCCTTTGTAGATATGTGGAGGAATGAAGTCTCACATGTTAGCAGCCAAATGATTGTTCAATCAAGTAGGTTTTCAAATTCTAGCTGTGCAGGTGAAGGGGCTGGCACCATCATGGAATGAATGTCAAAACTGCACCAGGAAGTATCGCAATGATGACTTAATTGATTTCCTTCTACCACACGTCTGAGCCCAGGACTGCATCTTAAATGGTCTGCTTAATAAAGCCGCTGGGAGGAAGGTGTGGGGGTAGCAGTCCAGGATGCCTCTCATGCTCACTCCTTCAATGCTCCATAGAAGTTGGCCTACTGAGGGCTGCATGGGCTCATGGTGCAGTGGGCATTCAGTGCTGCAAATGAGCAGCATGTGGGGCTGCATTGGAGATAGACCAGGCAGACTTGGATGCAGGTTGCTTTGGAACCTGACATAGCGTCTGTCATACTGCACCAAGCAATACATCAGCAGATAGGAAGAACTCCATATGACATGACTAGCAGATAAGTTCAACCAGTCGCTGAATGCCATGGTAAATTTGGGCCGTTCAACATGTGAATGAAATAGCCTGTAGAGGAAGGTGGCAAACCTAACGCCATTCTCTCTGTGCATCAACTGGGAAAACAACCACAACAATAATGCTGGCAAAAATGATTACCATAAACTTACCATAGTGAACAACACAACCTTTGGAAACAAGTTCTGCTCAGAAGATTGAAAGTACATAAAACGATAGCAGAGATTGCGGAAACACGTTGTCAGGATGATGGACATTCATGGTTTAGGCAATTTTGAAAGAAGTACATTTATTTATCAGACTGTAGAACATTCAATAGCCACAAACTGGAGTTAGCATACATTTGGTTGTTTATATATGTTTATATAATCCAGTCATAATCTGTCAAAAACACAGAAACAAAATGAAAATAAAGAGTCAACATTAAATTCAGTAATTACCTTGCCAAAACACGAACTTCTCAGACTCTGCATGGCAAGCAGATATGGGTGGGTGATGGCTGACCTGAAAAGGAATTTTTTTTTGTGTAAGATAGAAGTGGTACCAAAATCTAACTAACCCAACTATGATACCAAGTAAAGCGTCATTATTTATGTATTATTGTAGGTGTTCCATAGGCGCAGGAAGGGAGAATCTCTTCAGCAAAAATGATGCATAATTATTGAAAAGGAACAAATAAATTGGCAGTACCCACGAAAATATACAATAGAATATTAACAAACACGTGAAAATGAATAAACAACAACAAGATGCATTATTTTCCAAACCGTTTTTAAGGGATGGTGCCACCTTATGGGTTACAGGTTTTTGGGGAATATGGAAAAAAATAAAATACCATGATGCCCTACAGACAACAAAACCCTGTAGCTGGACTTTATCAAAGGAAGAAAACCAAGCAATGTAACATGTTTGCATTAATAGCATATTGCCAGAATTATTTTAATAAACTGAAAGTTTATACTGAATGCTGCAGGACTATGCACAGCAAAAATCCAAACTCTGAGCTATCGGGCTCAGATCACCTGGCCTTCCCGAGATCACATTTGGCAACATCGAACAGTGAACCACACATTCGCCACAAACTCAATGGACAATCAATCAGGGGTTTGTAAAACGCGGCTACTCACCTGTGAGGGCCTAAAGGCACTGGGGGGGGGGCAGGAGGCTGATGATCCATCTGGGCGTGGAGGTCGAGTCGAACAGCCAGATCTTGAGATCCTTCCTGAATTGTGTCAGTGACAGGGCTTGCCTGAGGTGGAGGGGCAGTGTGTTGCAGGTCTTGGCGGCGAGGTAGGAGAAGGATCTTCCTCTGGTTCTGGTCTTGTGAATCCATGGGTCGGTGGCCAGGGCAAATTGGGTGGAGCGAAGTTGTCTGGACTGATGCCTGGACCTATCATACCTAGCAGCTATCACCCCATGACTAAATTTCATTCTGGAGATGTGAAGCCAGTTATACAAAGTGATTTTGTGGAGCCAGGTGTACAAAGTGATTTTGTGACTGCAAACCCTGTGATTCGCACAATCCTAGGGTTTGGACTACGAAATTGCTGATTTATATTTACTAAACCCATTTTGTGAGTCGGAAAAGCTTTTCGGACTTGCAAAATGGGTGTTTCCATCCATTCCAAATCGCAATTAGTTAGGGGCTCCGAAAGGGACATCCCCTCGAAATTGCAAGACAGAATTGTATGCATTAGTGGTTAGCTTCCACAACTGGTGTCACAAACTATTCATCAGTTACCAACACCTCAAAGGAGGTGGTAACTGATTCACAAATTGAACTGTCTCTAGGGCACCAGTGCCTGCTCTTTCTGATGTGTTCCTAAACAGGAACCCTTTTTTTAAGCAGCATGGGTTCCTTTAAGTAACATCATCTGCTTTTAAAAAATGAATCAAATTTCCGATTTGGGAATGTAAACACAGGGATGGTGGTCTGCAGCTCTTTGCAGGTCACCAACCCTATGTTTGGAGTCAATCACAGAGGGTTAAAAATAGCAACCTGCCTTATTAATATTCAATAGGCATGTAGTTTGTGATCCGCTGTAAATGGAGATTTTGTGATGTGAACTATTTGAGACTGTACATTTGAAAAGTTTTATATAGTGCAAACTTGACCCTTGTGTGTATCAAATCGATGTACAAGACGACGAGACAATGACATACAACTCTTTAAGCATAGTAAAAGTACATACAGTGTTGAAGAGATTAATAGCTCAAGGGCAGAGAACTGATGATCTATACCAAGAATTTGTTCATTAATAGGAGCTTGACTTTTTTCTTGAAAGAGGTAATGGAGCGAGTCAGTCATATCAGGGGGGAGAGAGTTCCAAATTCTGGGAGCGATGCCCAGGAAAGATCTGCGTTTTGCAATTTGTTTCTTGGCACATCGTGTCCTAGTTACCTGGATAGGGAATAACAATGCATACCGTAATTAGTTGGTAAACAAACATAGGTTTTCTTGGGACACTGTGAGGAGGTGTTGGGGTGGCTGTAGAAAGGATAGGGTGTTTTGGGGAAGGTCAGGCTGGCAGGGAAAAGTGTCCCATGCTCTCCCTCCTCCTCCCATGGTGCTGGTGAAGGTCAGGTGAGTGCCAGGCTAGGTTTCATTCCTTTGGGTCTGCTCCATTGTTTGCACTGGTGATTTTACCTGATGAATTTCCCCACCCACTAAAATAGAGGTATTCTTTCACCCAGTAATTTTGCGTGCGGAAAGACCGGAAACTCAAACTTGGCCTCTTACTAAAGGCATTTGTAAAGGCTCATGCTTACTGGTCCCTTGGAAGAAAAGCACACACTTAAAATCAACTCATTGTCCATCTTTAAAGGACATAAAGAACAATGCTAGGTAGATTTTGCTTAATGTCATCTGAAAATAATATGCTTAAAATAAAGTGGCCTGTTATTAATTAAACCAGATGAAAACATGCAAGATCACAGAGTACCCCATTCAATGAAGATAGCGCTTGCTTTCAGCCAAAACTGGCCCATCTGCAAGCCTCTTGCTTGAGTGGTACTTGTTCTTGCCATTATTTACTGGTCTGTTAAAATGACCACTTAACTAATAGCTACAGTTTGCATCTGTTCCTGCAGTGACAGCGGAACTTGACATGCTGGTCCTTTGGGGGCCATCTCAAGCAGTCCCTTCCGTGCTCAGAGGGGCAGGTTATCATTTGCGCTCCTGTGGTAATCTTCCATGACCCACAA
Source organism: Calotriton arnoldi (assembly GCA_963921515.1). Classification (NCBI taxonomy): domain Eukaryota; kingdom Metazoa; phylum Chordata; class Amphibia; order Caudata; family Salamandridae; genus Calotriton; species Calotriton arnoldi. Next base: position 2,927,404 of record CAWUFW010000233.1, read on the forward strand.
CTCTCAAGCAGTCCCTTCCGCGCCCAGAGGGGCAGGTTATCATTTGCGCTCCTGTGGTAATCTTCCATGACCCCCAAGGCAGATATCAGGGTGCCGCAATCATTGTGCTTATAATCCCTCCTAAAGAGCACCTGTTAGGACATGGGATCTCTCACCTTACACCGGCTGCGGCAGCCACCTCAAACAGCACTTTGAGCATCTTCCAAAGAGCTTAGCGCTTTAAAATAAAATATCTATTGGCACCTCTAACAGTCCTCCAAGAAAATACAATGAAAAGGCCCATTCAGCAGAATGACCTGACCTGAGATGGAACATCAGCACTTTCAAGAGGCCTCTACGTTGCTTGAATGCTCGCTGCACCATGAAGGCCTGGAGATCAGATATGTTTTTAAAAATGAGCTGTATAGCAGTTCATTTTGGGGTATGCATTTGCAAAACAAGGCCATTAACCACATGTCTGGATAATGCGCTGGAGAGCTACAAGTTTTAAAACCACATCAGACTGCTGTGATCTCAGGTTTCCCTCAAAAATAATTTCTTTCCAGAATCCACTGCATAAATCATCTCTAGATCCCTTCATCTCAAAGTTTATTTATTGGTTCAGCATTACAAAAAGCCATACAATAAAAACATACGATATAAGTACTAATAAAAAACACACATTTGTTAAATCACAGTGGTTCATTCCCCCAAGCATACTCCCAAACATAAGAGAGCTGACATACAGAGCTCACGCAAACATGGAATTATTTAAAAGGGGCTAATGAAACCTTGTAACAGACAAGATGAAAGTGCAACGTGCAGTACAAATATTGTTTTAAATAAGATATCCTAATAATAAATACTTCATGACTGAATATAAAAGCTATATAGCATGTTAAAAAGGACATTACCCTGAATTATACAAAAATGCAACCTTGCGGGATGCAACTGATTGATGAAACTTTTGTAGCTGTACAATAAATAAAATAATACATATTGTTACCAAGAAGCATTGCCATCCGACAATGTGCAAAAGCAATTCCGATCAATAGCAGCAATTTATAAAAATTACGATCCCTTCATCTTGAACGAGGAGGGTGAGATTATGAGGATTCGTCAGACCTCAGCAATATGAACAAGCATTTGCAATGCAATAGGTCTCGCATTTTCGAAACTTTGACCTATTGGTATTGTACATGACAATGCCTTTTATTACAGATTTTTTAAACATAAATAAAAGGCATTGTCATTTACAATGCCAATAGCTCAAAATCTCGCAAATGCGAGACCTATTGCAATGCAAATGCTTGTTTAAATTAGCTGTCCATTTTAGCCATTTTAAACCAAGGAAGAACTCCAAACATGGAACAGTTCAGTCCCTGGTAACAAGCACACACACATCACCCTGCCCGTGCACGACGGTTGCTACCTCCACGACGGGCCATGCATTATTTTAAATTATTTTGGTTCAAGCTGTGTTCTGATTGGCCAGCCAGTCTCTGTCGAGTCACTAGTACATAGGAGAAAACACAAGGGGAACCCCAGGTTTTATAACGATACAGGCCACAAACACGGGCGCCCACAAATCGAAATCATGGGTGTTACAGACAGTTGGACAACTCAGTGGGGCTCATTTAGAGCGAATGAAGGCCGGCCTTGTCGGAAATCCGCAGGTAACGCACAAATTCCTACCGCAAACGCTCAACACACTGAGCTATCTCACTGTTGTAAAAACAATGGGATGCGTTTTAAAGTATGTTTATGTCTGTAATAAGATGACAGTTCTTTAATCAGTGTGCAAGCCTGTACGTCGGTCATTCCCGGACACGTAAAGCCAGCCGGACAGTTAGTACAGTCCAGGCTCCGACGAGCAACTACAACATTTTTGTTGTAGCAGGGACGTCCTAAACACGAAGCGCTGCAGAAGAAGGGTGTGGGGCCTGCCTGAGACCGGACTGCACATCCGGCGTTGTGAAGATGGTCGTCGGGTGTTGGACTGTGTCTTCAACAGAGCACCAGACGGGCCACTTGACTCCTAAAACACCCCTACAGCCGCCCCCCTCACTGGACATACACAGGCACTCTGCTAGGCTGAACCACAAGCCACGGCTGGCGCAGGTTCACACACGTTCACAACGCATTATTCACAAATTGGAATTTTTTGCTCGCAAATAGACGAAGGCTGAAGGAGGGGAAAAGTCGACATTGTGACTTCTTTTGAATTAAACTCCCATTGGGTGTCTGTGGTAAAGGGTGCACATGTTTCAGAACGACCCGCACCTTAAACGGTCTTACTGTGGGGTTTTAGTAAGGCATTTCAGTTCAAAATCCTCATCCTTTTCACCGAAGAGCGCCTCTTTTTATCTCTTGTGGAGTCCAGGCACGTCCACAGATGAATGCTGCCCTCTGACGTCGAGGCTGCCAATAGGAAGCTACCGGCGACTGTTCGAGGAAGGCCCTGTAACCGCACGCACCTGAACAGCCAACGCTCATTCTTCTGTACGCGTGCCCTTTCAGACTCTACGACGCTGAGCCTGCTCCAGTGGCATACTGTGTGGTCCTTGTACCGGCTCTGCCTGCAGTGACTCAGCCATGTCACGTGCCTCCTGTGGGGCACAGTCCAGTCACGCTGCCCGCTGCAAGTGGCGTAGAGTCTAGTCCTGGTGGCTGCTCCTGTCGCACAGGGTCCCCAAAACTCTGCCTGTCTCAGTAGGGCAGGATGCAGTGCAACACCTTCTCCTGCAGCAGGCTGTCCAGCCATCATGCCAGGTGCTCTTGTTGCTCAATGCCCTCTCGCCGTGCTCCGCTCCAGGAGAGAAAATCCAGTCGCCGTGAATTCTACATTGCCAGGTCCACTCAGTGTGCCGGGTGCCCTCTGGTGGTGCAGCCAGCGCCCAGTTACTGTGCTCGTTCCAGTTGCCCCCGAGCCCCTCTTTAGCCCCTCACGTGCGACATGAAAACTCTTCCCACATAGAGTCAAAACAAAAAACAACACCCTAATAACCATACACGGGTAAGATTTATCAAGCGCCTCACAAAGGGTTGGTTAGCGCCAGGGCTTTAAGTGGGCTGGGTCCTGCCGGTGCTCAGCACCAACAGTTCTTAAAAGCAGTTGCCGAGACGGTCCCTACCGGGCTCTCCATTTTTACCTTCAAGGTGGGAAAAAAATAATAATAATAAGCTCAACTCTGCAATAGTACCATCCGTCACTGTTTTCGATGTAACTTCAAAAAGATTCATTTCTCAGTTTTATATAGGGCAAACATGAGCACCAGTTACATTATACAAGGACATATTCATGTCTTGAATCACAGGATGTTGAGCCCACGTGAGGCTCCAACCTGCTTTCTCAGCTCAAAGGTGGGCAGCTCTAGCCTTAGGCCACATCCTCCCCCACAAGAAGGGAAGCATTCTCAATATTATATACAACGAAGTCATAGCTGTTGCTTATTTATCTTATGCCATTTACAACCATTGACAAAACCAATAGTCCTGGCTTGTGGCAGGTGTGATGTTACTTATTGTATTAGATATATGGATGCAATGACAGAAGCAGCAAAATACCAGTGGGCGGTACACTACGCTAAGCACAGATTTTTAGCTTATGTGTTTTAAGCCACACGCTTAATTACAGAGGCCGCGCCCCTATGAGAGACCCCCCAAATTTTTTCATCCCACTTAAAGCCCTAGTTGGCGCTATATAAATGCTACAACTGTGGTCCAGCACCAGCTCTCTGCTCTTCCTGCCGCAGTGGTGCAGAGTCCAATCACCGTGCTGGTTCAGTGATCCAGCAGACTGATTAGTCACTATGCCTACCTAAGTGGTGCACGGTCCATTCTCGGTGCCTGCCCGAGTGTGGCTGTTCCAATAGCAGAGTCGCAGGTCCTGCTTAAGAGGCCCAACGCCCAATCACTGTGCATGCACCAGTGCAGAGTGCCCAATCGCTGTGCCTGCTCCAGAGGCACAGGGCACAGTCACCATGCTTCCTTAAGAGGCTCAACGCAACGCCCAGTCACCCTGCCTGCACAGTCTAAAGTGCCTGGTCACTATACCTGCTCCGCAGGCACAGGGCACAGTCGCGGTGTCTGCTCGAGTGAACCCCTGGCCTGGTTACTCTGGCTGCGTCAGTGCAGAGCGCCTTGTCAATATTCCTCCCGAATTGGCACAGAGGCGAGCTCAGTCACCAGGAGTGTTGAAGAGACCCAAGGTGCAGCCACTGTACCCGCGCACCTGACGAGTGACGTAACGAAACTGGAACCCACCCCCCCTCCGAAAAGTGCACGGAGGCCCCCGTCCTCCCCTGATGCAGTGATGCACCAACTAATACTTTTGCTGAGGGGGGCCTAGAGTTCGCCCCCCCCCCCTCGCACTGCTGGCTTATGTTACGCCACTGCTGCCCAGTCACTAAGAGTGCCTACACGGCCCAAGGCACAACTACCCTGCCTGCCACGGTGCCAGTTGCTATGCCTACTCTGGTGGCATGGGGCCCAGGCTCTGTGCCTCATCCAGCAGTCATTACGGTCTACAGATAATTATTTTCTCCGAGTTCGTCCTGCAGAGCGCTGCAGACCGTTCATAACCTCAATAAATTCATACAAAACCTTCTTTGAACATTTTTCATCTTTGTCACCAGCCGTGCACATGAAATGGGTGTGAGCGCCAGAAGCCTTTACGCCGAGAACATTTGTGCAAAGTGCGCATGACTGTTTTGCTGGCCCAAGACAGCCGGCCAAAGCATCATGCTTGGAGTGGGCAAACCACTCCTTCCCTGCTCCGAGAGTAGAGCAGCCCCGCTCTGCCCCTACCCCGCTGAGCAAGGACAGAAAAATAAAATGATAATAACAATGAGTTATCATTTTAGTTTTTCATTTTTGACCTGCTCAGTGGGGCGACGCTCCTCCGCCTTAGCAGAGGAGTCTCCCCTGCTACCAGACACTCCTTGTTCCTTTTTCTAACTCTTGCAGATTCATGCTTCCTCCTGTTGGGACGGTTTTGCTGTCTTTTCCTTCCTCCATATTACTGATCTGGGTGGTTTTCCCCTCTCTTGCACGGTGCAAATATTTGGTGCGGGTCCCCAAATATAAGTGCCAGTGGCCCCCACTGGCTCGAATTAAGCACCGACAACAGTGCTTAATTCATACAGGTGGTGGGAACAGGCACTCATTTTTGGAGACTGGGCCTTATCAGTCATCATTAGCCTTTGACCTAGGGCAACAGAGAGAAATCACAAAAAGGAAGAAAGAAGGAAGTGGAGAAAGACATGAAAACAGTGTGACAGAGAGAAAGCATGGAGGAAGAAGAACCTACAAGAGTCAGATGAAGAGACAGGAAGCATGGGGTGGTGGAAGAAAACGGCAAAGTAAAATCAAGCCACCTTGGCATTCGGTCTCTGGCGTTTCTCTGTATGTACATTGTATTTATTTTACAAATTTGGCTCCGCAAGCAGAGGGGAAGCAAACAGTGAACAAGCATTTGCAATGCAATAGGTCTCGCATTTGCAAAAGTTTGAGCCATTGGCATTGTAAATGACAAACCCTTCATCCATGTGTTGGTTTTGAAAACAGATAAATAAATGGCATTGTCATTTACAATGCCAATAGGTTAAACTCTGGCATTGTAAATGACAATGCCTTTTATCCATGTTTTTAAAAAAGAAACATAAATAAAACGCATTGGCATTTACAATGCCAATAGCTTAAACTCTGGCATTGTAAATGACAATGCCTTTTATCCATGTTTTTAAAAAGAAACATAAATAAAACGCATTGGCATTTACAATACCAATAGCTCAAACTCGTGTAAATACTCGTGTAAATACCAAAAATACTCGATCTCTGATCAGCAATTGATGCTTCTGCTTTTCAAACTTAAAAACATATGTTGTATTAGAAACACCTTAAACAAATGTAATGCAAAAATGTCCCTTTTGAAAATATGTCGTCCATACATAAATAGTATTTTATAGGATAAGCAATTAATGCACACATATATGCACGGTCTGTGAAGCACTAGATATAAAGGGGCAGAGAAAAACACATAGTCCTGTTTCCCCAGTCCGCAACCTCTAACAACCACCAACAACAGACATAGTAGAATTATTTTGTGATGTCTGCTGCGGCTTTGAACTGCTCAGTGAAATATCTCACTGGATTAGGTAGGTCACTAAACCTACAACAAGTGCTCCTTTAAATGTCTTGTAATTTATATGCGTGGATACAGCTGAAGTACACTGTCCCGTCCTACACAACCACTGCCCCTACAGCTGTGGCAAGTAGAATTTGTGCATTTTTATATAGCACCAACTTTAAATGGGCATGCATAAAAGATTATGAGTGACACTATCTTACAAGCAAAATCAAGCAATATAGACAAGGGAAACATATATAAATCATAGAAATTACACCTATTTGAGCAACAAGAAACTCTAAGATATTAAAACTGTCATAGGGTTTCTGCACATACAGAGCTATGCACAGGATAATAGGACCTCGGAATATAGTGGTGAGCCAACCATAAACCTTAGCACCCAAAACCCCAACCCAACTAGCCTTAGCGTCCCATTAGCACTAATGTACCAATGATTAGACAACCCAGAACACGGTATCTCTCTCTCAGGACTCGCAGAGGCAAGAACACTCTTTCGTTACTCTCGTACCTGTCCACAACATGCGTAAGAAGAGACACTTTATAGTTCAAAATATTTATTTCAACTTACGTGCCCTTAGATACAGTACACGTGTCAGTACTAATAGCATAATACTTAAGAATAATATAATCAGCATAGTTACTACTCCATAGAATACGAACGGGGAAAGCATCTCATAAAGCAGTGGATATATGTCTAACTAACATTACCACCCTCCCCGTGCTGGAAGCCAGTTTATTATAATAATAATAGAAGACCTTTGGGCTTTGACTAGCGAACCCCCATACCTCAGTCTCTTGATGCAAAACTACATCAGCAAACAATCACAGCTCTTCTCCCTGGAAAGGTCGTCTCCAAGTGCTATCTTAGAGCAAGCGATCACATTATTAAAAGCACACTATTTTCTCAATGGCAGCTGTACATGGTGTTATGTCTAGGTGCGAGGGACGGGCCAAATCAGTAGGAACCAGGGAGTTGTTATTCGACCTTGTAACTGTTGTTCAGACTGAGCCCAAAAGGGAACAGGAGAAAAGGTGAGAAACAGAATATGCAGACTGTGGTAGAATAACTTGGCAATAACAGAGGGCGACAGAACAACATCCAGTAATAACGTGCGCAAGAGTCATCATGGCAGCCAGGCCTGCCAGGAGGCCATGAGCCACAAGACAAAACTGCTGTAAGCAAGCAGCATTTTAGTAACTTTTGAACAGTTTGAGCTGGAAACAAAAACATTTTTGTCAAAATCTGCAGCTGCAGCAGATGATGGATTATGTGGCGAATGCGGCAAATCTATAATTATGCGAAAATTGCTGCAGCCACATAATTGCATAATTCCATTGGCCCTGGTTATAGGAGACAAAGATAAGCAGTGACAGGAGGAAATGGAATGACAATAGAAAGGCGATTATATACTGTAGTGAGGCAGTGACAGAAGAGGGTGGACAGTGTATGATTACAGAATTTAGGGCAATGCCAACGGCAGGATGGGCAGTGGCAGAGACATGTTGTATAACGGAGAGATGAGCAGTAATTGGAGAGGGGACATGGGAAGTGAAAGGAGAGAGGACAGTAACATGAGGCAGAGTTAGAGGAGGTTAGTGACAGGAGGGAGAAATAATATGTGAAAACATAACTACGCCCAGTGTGAAGCTCTCTGAGGATGGAGAGGGAAACAGCAAAACGCGGGACAACACGCAAGAGCTATAGAAGGAGAGCTCGCAGTTTGAGTGACCTCAGTGTGAACAGTTTTTTAAATGCTGGAGTTCCTTTCTGTTAGATAGGGTGGAAACACAAAAATCAAATCTGAACTTTCATATTTGGAGCACAGTTTCAAAATCAAACAAGGAGTGCACTTACTAGAAACAGCTGGCAAATAGGGTGCCTGAGCCCTCCAGTTGCTGGCAGTGCGCCTCCACCAATCGCTCGTTGCCCCATACGGCTATAAGCGCGTTAGTTTCTGCTGGGGTCCAGGACATGCCGCGACAAGCGGCCGACGTGGAAAAGGAGACTGAGGGCGACGAGGCAAGGCCCGGACCACCGGCGCATCCCTCTAGAGGCGACGAATGGCTTGGGGTAGAAGGCGCCGACAACGATGGGCGTCCATCGCTCAGCCCAGGTGAAGTAGGGGACATAGCCTCGCGCTTCGGAATCTTCAGTGGCGGCGGAGCGGGATCCGATTGCAGATCCGACTCACAGGGCGCAGCCATTTCGACTCCTCAGAACCAGCGGGAAGTTACGTCTGAAACAAGCTGAAGACACGCCGTGAGCGTGCGCATCGGCTGCCTGGACAGGAGATGTGCACGCATATGGTGCGAGCAGGCGTTGTGATAACGCTGCGAGCCGTACACATGCACATCTCCTGTCTGTTTAAGTTTTGGCACAGACAGCTGATGTGCACGCGTACGGCTTGCGGCGCTATTACAACTCCTGCTCGCACCATGCGCGTGCACATCTCCTGTCCCGCATCGGAGCAAAAGTCGGCAACAATAGATCTCGCATAGCGAGCAGCGCTTTGCGCTGCATCGCTAGGCGAGACCTAAAAACAGCAGGACATGTATTTACCTACTGATTTCATAATGTTTCACTGCCGTAAATGCGTCCTTTATCTGACCACATGGTGGCGCTGGACTGCAGCACAAACGTTTCAGATCACAAGCGGATATAGATCTTTGAATACTTTTGAAAAGTCTACTTATTTTTTTCCGATAGGTTTGTTGCTATCGGAACACATTCCAGTCACAAATACCTTTCCCGATATGATGTCTAAACCCGGCTTGTATCCATGGTAACGTCAACAACAGCTGTCAGACGATTCTGCCTCTGGCTCGGAGAACATAAAGGCACCTGAACAAAACTGTAAACTAGACACAATCTCTAACCTTTATAAAGTACTATAATACATCACATTTACGTAATCCATGCATTGTAGCTGTAGATGCAAATAATGCGAGTGAAAAAACAAAAAACAGATTTCACAGCGTCTTACTCTTTTCCCAGGCTCAGGTTTGCTACAATCCTGGGCATTTAAAACAAGCATTTGCAATGCAATAGGTCTCGCATTTGCGAGTGTTTGAGCTATTGGCGTTGTAATTGACAATGCCAATAGCTCAAAATCTACAATGCCAATAGCTCAAACACTCGAAAATACGAGACCTATTGCATTGCAAATGCTTGTTTTTTATTACTGCAAAAGGCTAAGGTGGCAGGAGGCGAGAGGAGCATTGGTAGCGTACTGGTGTCCTCGGAAGTGAGCAGAGTCCACCTCAAGGGTGTTTCTGGGAATGGTGTTTGTTTATTTCAGCGAATGAGCAACGGTCTCTCACCGGTTGTGGGGAAGTGGATGGCATTTTCTGAAACTGCTGCTCTACTTCAAACCACTTTTGTATGGGTCTCTGAAACATACAGCCAGCCTTGTTTGGAATCCCCACCACTGATTTGCTCGTCCTTATTTGTGTTCCTGAGAGTAAATCTTTTATTTGGGGCTTCAATTTGTATCTTTTAGGAGGTGCTGAAAATGCATATTCTCCTTGTTTGGGTTTTTAGAATAAATATTCTTTTTATTTTCCTCAGACGGTCCCCTGATTGTGTGGGTTGACCACATCCTATTTTTTTTTTTTTTATAGAAGTCACTTAAATGTCCACTTTTTACAATACTTCACCAAAGCTGCCATGCTCCAGTCCAGGACTTTGAAGCTATTCACTTCAAAGTAGGCGTTACAGTAGTCAATGTTTAAACATACTTGCTAGAATATAAAGGCGCTTTTCATAAATGAAGTGACACCAATGCGCAACGCTTTATGCAGGGAACAGTTTTTTTACAGGGCAACCAAACTTTAGTGTCAATAATAAAGTGCTTCTTGCATAGCCCTAAATTAGGCACTCCCATTGCAGAGACAGATTATGCCAATGCTGTTGATCTCTGGCGTTCTCTTTGCCCCACATGATCCAACCTGTCCGTCCAATAGGAAGAGTGATAACCTATATATCATTACCACTATGCCCTGTGAAATACAAGCATTTCAGAGCAAGCCATTCTATTCACAAGCAAGGTTAATCCCCTCCCCCCCCCCCCCGCGATCCCCAGCCAGTTTCCCCTTATTCTAGTACAGCCTTTCAATCTCTCGAACTCTTGCCTCTGACACAGAAGCAACTCCTTACAAAGAAGGTGTGGGTACTATCAATTTTAATGCATCTGGCGTTACACCCTATACCCCCACCCCAAACATGTACAGGGTTTTCATCATAGAATGGTTGGGAAAATATTCTTTATTTAAGGCAACACTTAAAGCACTTGTTATTGGTCAAGCAATCACCGTTCAAAGATATGCAATAAACACATGTCCCTTGCACCTGCAACGACTAACATCTCTGCAGAGCTTGTTCTGTGGCTATGCGCATAACTTAAAAAAGCAAAGCATTACATTAGGACACTGGTCCACAAATTCCTTCGAGCTAGCTATTGGAGCACAACCCACCTCAATGACATGCTCTAGTCTGGGAGGGCAGGCCTACAGGGTAACCATTCGCATGCCAGACCACCCTGAAGAGTTTCCATTCCCCACGCTGCCCTGAGACTCCCAGTAAGGCTCATCTCATTACCCCGGCTAAACCACTGCTGCATTTCTGATCCCCCCATCTTTGCCTTACCCACTGTAATTTTCTCTCCCGCCCTATACAGCGCCCTCGTCACACGAGTTTGTATCATACGTTATATGAAGGGTTTCTGCCTTTTGTAAACACCAGCTTTTAAAATAAAACCAGAAAGGTCAGGCTAATACATCGGACACTAGAAAAACAGATGGTGCACAGAATAACCATTGTTCAGAGGATTTATTTATACAACTGACCTCAAAAAAGGAAAGAAAATCTAAATCCTTGTTGTGAACGCTTAAGCTTCGCCTGCAAAAACAAGCAAACAGGGTCTATTTGTGCTCAGCAACACGCACTTATGGAGCAGACACTTCTAAATAATTGAAAAGGTATTTAGACGGCAAAAGAGAAAAGGGGGGTGACTTTTTCGCAAGGTGTGTTTCTTTATGGGCTACAAACGGGAGATAGAATCGGATTCCATTACATGAAAACCTAACGGATATCTGCTTAGGAGTCAGACAGCAAGCGACAACATAAAACGAATCATACCGGTTACAAATCGATTTTTAAAAAACTGTGCCTGCACTCCAAAGCTAGGTCTGAATCTATCAAAACCTGTAAAAACTTTTGATAAAAACCCTGGACACATCACTGTTAAAGTGCATTTCAACATAAAAAATATTAAACTGCTTTGGGGCCACGAGGTTTGACGCTGCTGTGCCCTAGAATATCTAAATCTAATAGAGCGCCAACACTCAGAATACGGTCGATTTGTTTGTAGAGGCAAAATAAACAGCCATTGACGAAGCCAACACACCAGGCTTGCACTGTGCGACGAGATCAGCGCAGTTTTCAGAGAGGAACAGCCTTTAGCAGGAGGTGGTTGGGTGACTGCAGAGAACGGGGCTGCAAGCCTCTGTTGTGACTTCCCAGCCAAGACCAGATTAGGAGCTTCTGCTGCAGACAGGTCTCCACAGCAGTCTGTGCAGCAAACAACTACTCTGCCACAATGCCAAGACCATCATGTAAATTATGTGGATCTCCTAAGGATATCATGAGCTTTCATGACAGACAGCTAGTGCTGTCTGTAGCAAACACTAACTAGCATCGCGCTAACTAGAAGGAGAGAAACAGTACCGGGCTCTGCACCATAGACAACAAGTGGTGCGCGCACGCGCGCTACAGCAAAGCATGTGATTTCAATTATCACGCCCGTGTCTGGGCACGATAATTGAAACCACATGGCCTATTGGTGTCTATTACGCGCACCAAGCGCGTAATAGACACCAAAAGGCCATGGGAGGAGCATTGCTCCTCCCATGGCCTATTGGTGTCTATTACGCGCACCAAGCGCGTAATAGACACCAATAGGCCATAGGCGGAGCAATGCGCCCGCCTTTGGCCAATTGCGTGCAGTGTTTTATACAAAGACGCACGAAAAGGCCAATGGGGGAGCACAAAAGGAATCGCACACGCACGAGTGTGTGCGATTCCTAGGTCAGTGCTGAATCCCCGTTTTTCACCTACTAAATGTCTCGCGCTGCGCGAGCACTGCTAAGCAGTGCAACGCTAGGCGCGAGACCTAAAAAACGTCGGCAAAAGACGTGAAAAAACGAAAGTAACGAAAATCAAAATCACTAGCAACAAAGTATTAACAAGCCGAACCGGAACTGATGATGACAACAACGCAAAAGAAGTAAACTCAAGTGCAGGGAAATAGCAGCTGTAAAATCGGTCAAATTAGGGAAAACTATATCTTTATCTGAATAATCCACATTGCTCTCAAATTCCACCGACTAGTTAAGAAGCAAAGCCTATTCTGGTTGAAAACTATACTTTATAATAAACGTCCTGCTACAGTGAAATGTGATTCACCTTTTAAATAACAATCAAAGGGTGCAGATTTGAGGTACTAATTTATGAATGCATCGACTTTAACGTTGAGCAAATATTTCGGGAAAAACAGTAAAGTTTTATTAACCATGTTTATAAGTAAAAAATGAAATTAAAGAACCCCCAAGATCATTAGATGAAACAATACTTGGATCTAAATTTAGTAATACATATATAACACAGTAGGTCACTATTGTGGTTGACATACAACAGCAGGTAAATCAAAAAGAAGACAAAATGACCCCCAATGCTTCCCCCAAAAAACTGTTGCTCTTCTCTAGGGAAAGTAAGGAGAGCTAATTTAGAGGGTCATTTAGGAACGAAGAAGATTGCATCCTGAAAGACAACTGCTGAACCCTTATCCTGATCTAGTTGTTTTCCCCATGTCCTGCTTCCCCTCTCCCAGCATCCAATATAAGGAAAACGAAGAAGAGGAAGAGGCATAGCAATGGGGAGAGAGAGTGGAGTTCCTGTGACTGCCCAATGTAGAGACAATCTCTGCCACAGGCAGGCCTACCTTTAGCTTCATATGGTAAGTTTTGTTTTCTAAGCTATTTTTATTGGCATCAGGTTATACAGTCAGTCAAGTGATGGATAGACAGTACACATTGATGATCAACAGACAAGGTAGTGCCTTAGTACAGTCTCCTTATTAGTATAGTATAGCACCGTTTTATAATAACGCAACCAATGAGCGTCGCAACGTATTCACACAATACCAATAGCAACGAACAATAGTAAATGACCAAAACCAGGGCCATCAACCGGGCATCCCACTACACATAAGGTAGCAGAGAAAACTTTGTCTGACCTCACTCCTACACAGTAGTAGTAAATATGCGTTGCCCTGGAGGTCAACGCCTAGGGCACAAGATGGGGACAGAAAAACCATAAAACGGTGGGGAGGGGGAGAGAAACACCAAAAAACGGTGGGGGGAGAGAACAGCAGGGGAAGGGGAAGAAAATCACATCCAGGAGTCACTTTCAAGGCTGTCCCATGGGCCAGGCTAGCAAAATAAGGGCTGTTTGTCCCCTCCATATCCAGTTAAAAGCTCTTCCATGCTACCATCAGCCTCTGTGGGAACTGCAGGAGGGGCAGTCTCACCCACTGGGTGCAAACATCTGAGCCTCCAGCTTGGGGGCAGGGGGAGCTGCGAGTATGGTAGACGGTCTTGGCATTTACTGTGTGGTAGACTATCATGCAGGTTTATTGTCGTTTTTAATGTGAGCCTGCAATTGCTCAATGAGCTCGTACCACCTGTGCGCAATGGAGAATTTGCACATCCCTCTCAGTTCTTCCGTGTACAATACCTGCTGTTCCGCAATCAGTCATCGTTGTGCTCTTCCATGCCATGGGCGCCGGGTTAATAGGAGAGCTAAGACAACCGGTCTTAAATAGTCCCAATATACAGATCTCTGGGATGCATAGGTAGGGCAACACCAGTAAAGTAGTTAATACAACAGTCATTTGAGTCCAATATTGGGCGAGCCATGGCCATGCCCACAGCATGTGAAAAAAGTCAGCGTCTGATGTCGCATATTGAGGGCAGTGTGTGGGAACATTGTGGAAGAGTTTCCCTAACCTGGCCGGGTAAGGTATGCTCTGTGGAGAATGCAGAATTGTATTATTGCAGTCGGTCTGAACTTGTGACTTTGTTCTGGTCTAGCGCAACCAGATATCCATAGTTGGCGCTTTGTGCTTTTTGGTGCTATTTTCACTTACATCTTTAAAATTGCACATCTCCGGTTACGCTGATTGGATTTTTGCTATTTTGGTCTTAAATTCTTTATTAAAATGTACTCTATTGTACTAAACTGGTGTGGGATTTTTTTGTGTTGTGTTTTCACTTTATTACTGTTTGAAGTGCTGCATAAATACTTTACTCATTGCCTCTAAGTTAAGTCTGACTGCTCTGTGCCAAACTACCAGAGGGTTGTGCACTAAATGATTTGGAGTTTGCTTGTGACTTCACCCTGACAGTGATTGCGGTTGCTGCTCAACCAGTAACCAAATTTCTTACAATGCCTTAAAATAAAGTCAGCAAATCCAGAAACCACAGAGAGCTCAGGAAATTATTAGCAATACATTCAATGTAGACTGGTTCCAATACAGCAGTTGTAAAAAAAAACAAGCGCTAGGAAAAAAACAACAAGACTAATTATAACTGAAATGGTCTTCTCCTTGTTAACTGGTTAGTTTGTGTGTCTGGTATTGTGAATGGGCAAGTGGTTGAATTTAAAAGTAGTGAGAAAGCCCTTCGAGGCACTGAGTGGCCTGAATTCCTCCAACAACAATCTGATTTTGAAAGGTTGCAGGGTGAGCCCATTTACACTTATGCTCTAGGTATTGGTTCCTGCTTTAAACAATGCATTTATAGTTTTATTATGTGGACTATTCCTGTCTATAGTTGTAATATTTAATTCCAGTTATTTTGTATCAAAGTATGTTTAGCTTTGTTTTTTTTCATTACATTTCCAATACAGCGATTTCCCAAGTCAGGGTTCCATCTAGTTCAGTCGTACCTGTGGTTAAAGGAAATATTACCCTGGGCAATGGAACCCAGAGAGAGAATCATGCCAGGCTACCTCTACTCAAGCCGGAGGGGGGTAGCCGGAAGACGAAGAGTCACAAGGAAAGGTTTAGACCTAATTTTCCTCTAGGTTGTAAAGGTTAGCTTTAATTTATAACTTACTCATGTTCCAAGTATCTCCTCCTGACTTATTGCCCCTTGTGTTCACTTCAGAAGAATGAAAGGCTCTGAGATTTAAGTCAATAATCTGCAGACTACTGTAGGAAGCTGGCTCTGTATATACTATACCAAAAAGAGGTATAGTGTGCACAGAGTCCAGTGAGTCCCCAAAGGTATAGCAGAGGATAACGTAGATAATACCTTACTCTCAATTTAGTGGTAGCTGGGCTGAGCAGTCCGGCTTATCAGAGGGTAGTGTGAATGCAATTGGTGTACATACTCATTCACGGCAGGAACACACACTCAATGACTAACTCCAGGCCAATGTTTGCAAAAGTATTTCTTTAGTTACTTTTATTTTACGAACAAAGTTGAACTCAGTTACAGGTAAGTAGACTTTTCAGAAATGTAATGCTTTCAATATACAGTTGGCAAATGTTTGTAAAAGCAATCATAATACTTTACAGATCCATGTAATATAAGTCAAAAAGTGTTAATTTATATTATTCTCAGAATCAACACTTAGTGCAATACAGAGAAAACCAATGCAATCCTATAAGAGGAAAGGCAGGTAAGTAATTTCAGGTAAGTACTCGATTTACAAGTTCAGTCTTCAGAGGATTTGACCAACACTGGGCAAGGGTTGGACCAAGATAGGTACTGCACCACGAGCGGCACTGGGGCTGCTGGGTGTAGAGGTCACTGGACCCAAGCTTAGCCTGTGGGAGCCGGGGCTACCTTGAAGAGGCACTGGTTGCAGGTAAGTACCCGCGGTTCAGGGACACAGGCCCTGGGGGTTGAGGTTAACACTGCAGGGGCCACCAAGTAGCACCAAAGCTGCACCACCAGCGGCACAGGGGCGGCCGGGTGAAGGGTACAAAGGAGGCATCTGGTGCCCTGTAGAAAGCGTCACGAAAACCCAGCGGTTGGGGGGACCCTTCAAGATGTGGCTGCAGGCGTCGTGGGGAAGTTCAGGAGATGTCGTCCAACGATGGATCTCAGGTCAGGATTGCCCGGGAGACATCACTGGGTCAGTGGGCCACCTGGACTCGGGCAGTGGGCGTCGGGTCAGAGTGGTGCAAGTGTCATGAATTCATCTGGATCCGGAGTCCTTCGGTTAGTTTCTTTCTGGACAAATCCGGTGTCCACGGGAGAAAAGAGTCTTTGTTGAAGACAGCTCAGTTCTATGGGGTTCTTGGAGGTTGCTGGATGAGGGCCTCGCCGGTTTCTTGGAGCAGGGTCGCTGGAGGAGGAGACAGGCTGGTAGGGCTGGGGCCAAGGCAGTTGCCTTCTTCTCCACTGCTGCACAGCACTTTGGTCCTTCTTTGTTGATCTTCGACTCTGAGGAATAAGGTTCTGGGGAGCAATTAAATACTAAATTTAAGGGTGTTACTTAGGCTGGAGGACAGTAGCCAATGGCTACTGTCCCCTAGGGTGACTACACCCTTTTGGTGTCCCTTCCCTTTGGGAAGAGGGGCACATCCCTGTTACTATGGGGCCTAATTCTCCAACCCAAGATGGAGAATTTTGAAGAGAGGGGTTCACCTCAGCTCCTGGCCACCCTAGGGGTGGCAGGCTTTATGATGCATGCATGACTGTTCATGGTGTGAGAAAATGAAGGGATGTCATCGCCCGCCTGACTGTTTGTTCCGCATATTTGCAGGCTATAAACTTCTGGGATGGAGCAAAATCTACTTTGTAAATCAGTCTCCAGGGATGTGAAGTAACGGAGGCGCCATCGGGGAATGATCAACAGTGCTATTAAAGTGAGGCCATCAAAACCTTTCAGCATGTTGTTAGCAGCTCTACATGAGGGGCACGACGACTTATCAGGCCTATCGAGTGCTTTAAATGGGCACTACTGAGTGCCTGCATTTCTTGAATTTGAAAGGGAGAGTACCTGCACTTCTCAGCACTGATTTTAGTCCATTTAATGGGAGTGTACGGGCACTTCTCATGAGGAACCAGGTACTCTAAATAGTGACTACCTGCTCTATATTTCAGTTTCAAGCACTGTTCCCATCTAACAAACCACCCTTACATACAATGAAAATGCTTATCTGCATTTGTAAATCAGTGTCATTGTGTTTGTTTTAGAGAAGTGAGAGCTTGCGACATCTAGTTAGACTGGTTTCCATTATTTAAAAGTTTTTTGAGAAAGCATTTTAACATTCCGAAATGCTTGAAGCACTTTAGAAACGTTACCAGACTCACACCAGGCAGTGGCCATCTCCTGTGTAGCTTGTTTGCTTTTTGTGAAGTCACAGCTTGTGGCAGGGTGTTGAACAGAGAATGACTTAATGTCATACAAGAGCAAATGGGCAGCGAGAAAACCTTAAAGTGGAAAGATTCCAGAAAGAGCTGAAAGCCTATGTCCCCTCTTCCTGTTCCATTAATTAACAAATACACTTGTCTGCCTATAAAGCGTGTAAAAAACCATTCAATGCGCTAGAGCAGCAGTTCCTAACCTGTGGTCCCCGGACCTATTGAGTTCTGAGACGCCTACTTAGAGGATCTGCGACTGCTTGGAAAATTAAATAATATTTACAGATCAATAAAATCTATATAAAAAAGAAGCAAGATGTTGAACATTTTTAAACGTTCTGTAAAGGTGAAAGAATTTGAAATTAGGCGCTAAAAATTAAGTTGGTATCCTTAGATTGATTAGTAGAAACAGCACAAGTGCATCAAACAGAATATAGTATAGATGATGGGTGGTCTCAGTTGAATTTAGACAAGCTCCAACTTTCTCATTAAAACTAAAAAAAATTTTTTATATTTGTTTGTAAATTAAGTAAAATATTTCATCATTAGTGTATTTGTTTGATGAATGCTGGTTTCTGTATTTTTCTGTATTGTTTTGAGGTTCAAATCATCAAAATTGCTTATGCCGTGGTCCTCAGCTTCCAGTAATGACTCAACGCGGGTACCCGGATTCCAATAATGATTCATTGGGGGGTCTCCAGGTTCAAATAATGATTCAGTGGGGGTCTCCGGATTCAAATAATGATTCAGTGGGAGTCCACAGAAGTCAAAAGGTTAAGAATGGCTGCCTTAGAGTATCACTTACCACTAGGCACCAATGGAAAAATGTAAACTTTCACCAAAAGCTATGGGCAGCTCCAATATGTGTTGGACAACGCAGAAAACCAATGCCTGAAGAGAGCTCACCCAATCAACCCCCTTGCTGAAGAGAGGGGGCTGACACAAAGCCCCTTGCTGTATTTTGTGCCGATATGTGATTCGGCAGACAATGAAAGCTGTCTGTAGTCAGACCTAAAAAGGAAGGCGAGGTTCAAACAGTTTGGCTGAAAGAAAGAGTTAATACTTCTGGCTTCTACCTTGTTAGCAATACAGCACCTCCCGCACAAGAAATTATGCTAAACGCAGCAATAGTCTCGGCAATTCGGCACAAGCAAGATTTCAGGCAAGAAGATCAACTGCCACAACGGATTCTGGACATTTACATTTTTTCATTAAGCTTTTTTTCTGCATGTTTTTACTTCCTATGAATTTAACTTTCACAGTAATAACTTTTCTGTTTATAATTAGGTATGCTCACTACTAGAGTTAGGCCTGTTTTTTTCAATAGTTTTATTGTTAATTGAGTGAATATATGGAACAACGCTAAGGTGGGCGTACGAACCTGAACTTATACCCGCATACGAACCTGAACTTTTGCCCCCAAACTCTTTCACCTTTATCAAACACTCCCACGCTACCCGCCTAGCCCCATCCACACTCGCTTATAAAACTGCAAGTGCTGTCACACTTAAATCGTCCAATTGGGACAATGCCTCAAATCGGGATATAGTGGCATAATAAACAAGGGCTAAGGTTCTCAAGTATTGCAGACAGGTAAGGTTCTTATAGTCCCGGTTGCGGTAAAGCAAAACTGGATTGAAAAGATTGTTAAATTGACAGGAACTTTCTGCTAAATCATATGCAATTTTTTTATTACCCTAGTAGTGTCCAAAGCTTATATGTAAACAGAGGTCATATGATGATCTGGTGGTTTGCCCCCATAATGACAAGATGGTTTATTTGGCTACCAGTAAGAGGTGAGATATTGGTTTACCTGCTGAGGCATCCAAGGGGTATACTCGGGGTATACCCCCCTCTGTGGGTCTGCTCATCAAGGCGTACTCAGGCAGTTTGTCTTAGGTCTGACCATGGTGTAGTGACCTGGAGACGGGCACTAGGACCCTAGAGTGGACAGTGGGGACAAAGGAAACCGGACACCACATCCGGTCAGGGTGTGGGGCAGGAGGGCAGTACAGAGGAAGTAGGGAAGAAGGAGAGACGTGTGCGTGGGCAGGGCAGAAGAGAAACGAATAAACAAGCGACCTTCCTTACCTGTGTCCTGTGTGTGTTTGTGGGGAACAAGGACACGACAACTGGCGACAAAGGTGGGATCATCGTCGTCCCAAGGAAGAATCGTCGTCGTGCATCGAGGTCGACGGCGAAGTGACGGAGCCAGGAGCCCACCCTGGTCCACTGGCAAACCGAAGAGGAAATCGCTGTGGCGTTGGGAGCAGCCGGAGAAGAAAAGCGACGGAGCCAGGAGCCCACCCTGGACCGCTGACGAACGAAAAATCGCTGTGGAGTCGGGAGCCGAGAGGAAGGAGAAACGGAGCCAGGAGCCCACCCTGGTCCGAGTGGCCAAAGAAATAACGTCGCGGGAGCCCACCCCGACCGCAGGACGAGAGCGGTAAGAGAAAGTGACTGAATAAAGAAAGTTAACGCTAAGACGCGCGAAGTTCAAACGAACTATCGCGAGAGTTGGCGGCCATCTTAAAGCCAGGCAGGCCGGACCAATCAGAGGCCAGGAACAAGCGGCGGCCATTTTAGGAGGTCAGACAAAGGCCCGAGAGGCTGAAACCTTGCGAGACTGCGGCGGCCATCTTGAAGTCAGGCAAAATAAGCCAATAGGAGCAGAGGAAAGCTCGGCGGCCATTTTAAAGTCAGGCAGCAATTGAAATACATGGAAAATAAAGAAATACAAAAAAAAAAAGATAGGAAAATAGAGACAATCATTGGAAATACAGGAAATACAGAGAAAATAAAGGACTAAATAAAGGAAAAGAGGTCAGGAAAGTGCCAAAGAAGGAAAATGAGCGACGGTGAGAAAGAGCACACAAGCAATATTACGCACACCTTTACCATTCAGCCTATCGGAACCGCAAGCAGGCATCAGATGGGAGAGATGGATTAAGCAATTTGAACGCTACATGCGCGCCACGGACGTCGCGGATAACAAACTGGACCTGTTTCTGAATCTCGCAGGGGATGAAGTAGAAGATCTGCTCACCACATTCCCCAGTGATAAAACAGCGGACTACAAAGGAGTAATAAAGTGTCTCACAGAGAAATTCTACCCCCAACGAAACATTAACTTTGAGAGGTATAAATTCAAGACTGCATGCCATGAGGATGAAGAGAGCTTGGACGATTTTGCAACGAGACTGAGAAAACTGGTCACATACTGCGCGTTTGACCAATTTGACAATGAGCAAGCGATAAGATTGCGCATTATCGAAGGTTGTCAATCAGTGGAGTTCCGAGCACGCATTCTGAAGGAACCAACGACGCTGGAAAAGATACTGACGATGGCTCGCACAGAAGCCCGGGCCACAGAGCATGCCAAGCAAATGGAGATGGGAAAAGAATGAGAGTGGCGCTAGCACATCGCGTCACTGGGAATTTAAAAAAAAAAAAAGAATACCAGGCGCCGTTCCCACCAAAGAAGAGCGAACAAATATGCTATCGATGTGGCCTCGAATTGCCGCACGTCGGTGCCTGCCCAGCAATGGGCCAGATGTGCAGAAAGTGCAACAGGGATAATCATTTTGCAAGCATGTGCATGAGCAGACAAGGCAGAAGTGAGAGAGGCAGAGCAACGAGACCACGGATGACCAGCAACAGATATGCACGACACATGGAAACGGCTAATCGTAGCTCTTCTGACGAGTCAGAAGAGACGGCAGCACCAGTGAGAGAGGCGAGACTATTTCTAATGTCAGACGAGCCCAAAGAAGATAAGAGGTCAGAGCACATTCATCTCGTGGAGAAGCAGCAAATAAAGAAAACCGCCACCGTGGACATCGACGTTGGGAGCCACCAAGCTAGGTTCGTGCTAGACAGTGGAGCAACATGCAACATCATGTGCATGTCAGAATACAGGAAAATGAAAGTGAAACCACCGCTTTCACCATCGACCGTAGATGTGTTCACGTGGGGCTCCAAAAGACCAGTAGAAAACATGGGAAAATTTACAGAGACTTTAACATACAAGGGCAGGTCCTGCCAAGAAGAAGTACACGTGCTAAAAGGTGACATCCCAGCACCATGCCTGCTAAGCAATGTAACAGCGCAGGTGATGGGGTTGCTAGCAAAGACGTATCACATGTCGGAAAAGGAGAACATTTTACAAGAATACCCAGCCATACTGAAAGGTCTCGGGAAATTGAAAGGAAAACAGATAACGCTACATATTAATGAAGCAATTAAGCCGGTGGCCCAACATTACAGACGAGTACCCATCCACCTACAACCACAAGTTGAAGAGGAAATCAACAGCCTACTGGCGCAGGACATAATTGAACCTGCTGAAGGGCCAACGCCCTGGGTGTCTCCGATAGTGGCAGTTCCAAAGAAGAACACCTCAAAGAACCGCATCTGCGTAGACATGAGGATCCCAAATACAGCAATCGCGAGAGAGCGTCACCCGGGATCGCACCTAAACGACATGATCAGCTGTCTCACTGGGGCCTGCCGATTTTCGAAGCTGGACCTGTGCAAAGGGTACC
The DNA here is from genome assembly GCA_963921515.1 of Calotriton arnoldi. NCBI lineage: Eukaryota > Metazoa > Chordata > Amphibia > Caudata > Salamandridae > Calotriton > Calotriton arnoldi. The sequence goes on from CAWUFW010000233.1 coordinate 2,949,514, forward strand.
ACCAACTAGAACTAGACCACCAGTCCAGGTACATCACAACATTCTCCACACACCTGGGCCTGTTTAGATACAAGCGACTGAGCTTCGGAATCTCATCGGCGGTGGAAATATTCCAAGAGACAATAAGGCAGGTGATAAGGCCGGTACAGAACAGCCTAAATTATAGTGATGACATCTTAGTGTTTGGAAAAACAGACAAAGAACATGACATAGCTTTGCGTCAAGTGTGCACACAACTGGAGCAAGCGGGACTAACATTGAATGGAGACAAATGCGAGCTGGGAAGAGGGGAATTGGTGTTCTTCGGACACATTTTCTCCAAACAAGGAATGAGGCCAGATCCCAGCAAAGTAGAGACACTGAAGAACGCGAATCCTCCGACGGATGTCGCAGAAGTAAGATCATTTCTAGGACTTGCCAGCTACTGTGCTCGATACATACAGGATTTCGCCACGGTGAGCACACCACTAAGAGAACTGACCAAACAAGGACAGAAGTTCATCTGGTCACAGGAGTGCAACAAGGCGTTCGAGGAAATCAGACATGCGGTGATGACTGTAGAACATCTTGCTTATTTTGACCGCATGCTCTGCACTGAGCCGACTGTGGATGCCAGCCCAGTAGGACTATGAGCGATACTAGCGCAGCATCTGCCAGGGAGAGATTCACCAAGGAAAATTGTCGCGTACGCACGCAAAAGCTTAACAGAGATTGAGAAGGCATACTAGCAACCAGAAAAAGGAAAGCCTAGCAGTGGTATGGGCGTGTGAATACTATCACATGTTCATCTATGGGAAGTCATTCACCATCATAACTGACCACCAGGCGCTGGTAACGATCTATGGCAGCCCGTCGGCCAAAATGCCACCCAGGATTGAGCGCTGGGGCATAAGGCTGATGGACTACGATTTCACGATTGTGCACAAGCCAGGGAAAGAGCACAACCCGGCAGACTACATGTCGAGACACCCGTTACCGCAGGCACAAGAGACGACATCGATGGCAGAAGAGTACCTCAACTTCGTGCTAAAGCAAAACACGCCGGCACCGATAACACTAGCGGAGCTAGAAAAGGAGACCAAGGAAGATGCCACGTTGCAAATGGCCATGGAGACAATGAGAAGGCAGAGATGGAAACACATCAATAATAACTGCACTGGGGAGAGGGAGTACGCAAAGAAGAAATGCTTGCCCTAAAGAAGATAAACGAAGAACTGTCAGAAACAGAAACAGGAATAATGATGCGAGGAACAAGAATAGTGATACCACGCTCACTAAGGCGACAACTGGTCGATCTGGCTCATGAGTCACACCGAGGCATAGAGGCCACAAAGAAACTGCTAAGGGAGAAAGTATGGTTCCCTGGCCTAGACCGCATGGTGGAAGACACAATCACGACATGCCACCTCTGTCAAACGACAGGACCACCAGCCAAATTTGAACCATTACAAATGTCAGAACTTCCAAGAGCGGTGTGGACAACACTAGCAGCTGATTTCTTCGGGCCTCTGGACACAGGCAGCTATCTGCTTGTGGTCATTGATGAGTACTCGCGATTCCCTATAGTGCGACAGGTATCATCGACATCAGCGACAGCAACCTTACCGATACTAGATGACATCTTTGCAGCCTGGGGCTCACCCGAAACATTAAAAACAGACAATGGGCCCCCGTTCTCAGGAGAAGAATTCCGCAGATTCATGGCCTACCTAGGAATAAACCACAGGAAGATAACTCCGTTGTGGCCTCAAGCGAATGGCATGGTGGAGAGGTTCATGGGGAACATCAAATTGGCGGTTCAAAGGGCGAAGCTGGCGCAGATATCAATTGGCCAAGCTCTGTGTCAGGTGCTACGTGACTATAGAAACATGCCCCATAACTCCACAGGAAGATGCCCTGCAGAGCTAGAACTAGGAAGAACAAGCAGGACAAGGCTGCCGCAAGTAGAAGCAATGTTGACACCAGAACACAGCAGCATTGAAGCAAAAGACAAGGAGGCTAAAGAAAAAATGAAAAAATACGCAGACGCCAGGCGACACGCCATCTCGTCGCACCTGAAAGAAGGGGACACTGTGATAGTGTGTCAAAGACAACAAAGGAAGTCTGACAGCATGTTCTCAAAAGACCCGCTAACAGTCACTAAAGTGAAAGGCCCAATGATCACGGTGGAGTCAGAACACCAAAGGATAACACGGAACAGCTCACACTTCAAAGGACTGAAGGAGAAGAATGAAGAAGACCAAGACAAGGAAACAGCAGAAAGAGGAGGGTCGGAGCACGACAGAAAGGAAACACACAATGGGGAAGGACCAGCAGAAGAGCAACAGACGGAGGCCTGCCCAAGAAGAGTAGGCAGATGGCCAAAAAGACTAATAGAAGAAATGTAATGATGGGAGGCACACCAACATGTGCCCTGGCAGACTTGCATCTATCTCTATCTTATCTGTTCTTATCTCTATCTACAGATCTCTGTGTTTCAACTTCTCGTCATTTCTTTGTGACAAAGGGGGGAGATGTAGTGACCTGGAGACGGGTACTAGGACCCTAGAGTGGACAGTGGGGACAAAGGAAACCGGACACCACATCCGGTCAGGGTGTGGGGCAGGAGGGCAGTACAGAGGAAGTAGGGAAGAAGGAGAGACGTGTGCGTGGGCAGGGGAGAAGAGAAACGAATAAACAAGCGACCTTCCTTACCTGTGTCCTGTGTGTGTTTGTGGGGAACAAGGACACGACACATGGATTTAAGACATAGCTAGAAAGATCTTATACCAGTAATCCTCCAACCATGGGCAAGAACACAGGATACAATGCAGGAAATCCACTTCGCCACAAACCCCCCAGCTGGTTTATGAATACACCTAACTTATAGTGTTGGGTTGTGCAGGTGTAAGATGCCAGGAACCGTATTTTGTAAAGTGTCTCTTTCTCTGAACATGTCGGGCAGAATTACTGGTTTGAAGGATTATTTTGTGCCAGTGTTCTGTGTCAAGGGAGATAATGACATTTCCCCCCACTGTATCTGAAAACAGAGCTCGCGTGTGTTTACTGGGTGGTGAAGTGCATATATTTAAGAGACTAGGTGTTTAGTGGAGGATAGGTGCTGAAGATTGTTTTTCAAAATGTGTTAACTCTCTAATGACTCATTCTTTGACCCCAATCTGAACTATCCAATGCTTAATCTGAAGGTAATAGAAATGCTCCATCTCGGGGATCCCATATTCTTGTTTAACTTACTCAAATGATTTCAAGGTGCCTCTAGAGTAGATGCTTGAAGCATCTTTTCTGCCCCCAAATCTGGAACTTGCCCATCTCCATCCCTGGTGAAAAATCAGTTACCAGCTATCAGCATAAGGGGTGATGGGAATGTGGTAAGGTCTTCTTTATTTGTTACAGAATCCCAGACCCCAAGTGCAGCCCTAATAACTGGGGAGACTGAGGAGTCAGTTTTGTAAGCTTGTAGGGAGTCAGGGCACACACCCAGTGGCCTGGCAGTCAGATTCTGATAAAAAAAGTACCATTGCTTATTGATTTTCCCCTTCAACGACTCAATCATGTATCTTAGTTGGGAAGCTGGGTAGTAGCACACAAGTGGGACACTCCCAAGCCCCATCCTGCAAGTGTTACATGCAAACCATTGCAGAGAGTCTCAGTCTCTTCACCATCCCAGATATAGGTTGGGCAACATCTTCCTTCCTCAGAGGGAGTGTCAGAACCTGCAAGACATATCTACAGTAGTAAAGTAATCTTTTCTGCAGCTATTACTCCCACGGAAGAGAGTGTGGTTTTTCCAACAGCCAGGGTCGAACTGGTTTCTCGGAGCAACTATTCAAGTTGATCCTGGCCAATGCTTAATTTGTAAGCAAATGAGTGCCAGTGCCCAAATCTCTGCTGAGAAGCTCACGGCTGAAGCTGGTGCAATGAATACCCATGCCAGAATCCGTGTCAGGCCTCTAATCAACTTCTATACACTCCCTGCCCCTTATCTCACTCTTGCTGGTCCCTGCTCTCTCCCTTGGTAATGGGTTTTCTGTCTTTCTCTTTCTCCTTCTTTCCCTTATGCTAGTTTTTCCTTCTTTTGCTCTCAGGAAATCTCTGATGAGGAAAAATAAGTGCAGGTCTCCAAAAATGAGTGCCAGTGGCATAAATTAAGCACCGATTCTGGAACAAGCTAAAAATCAGGTTTTAAATGCCAAAATACTTAATGCCATCTAGAGTCCAGTGAAATAGTGTGTTTTTCAGGTTCAAGAGTACCACCTGCAACTAGCACCAGGTCTTTGGATTTAGTCATGCTGATTTAGAGGCCTGCTACAAGCTGATATTCCTCAAGTAGTGGAGTGAGCGCCGGGAGTGACTGCAAGGTTTCAGTGAAGGTGAGGATGTCATCTGTATAGGCAGTCAGCTGAACTGTATCTTGGCAGACGTTAATGACCCTTATGTAGGGTGATCTCTAATTTTCTGTAGAAGAGGCTCGGGATGAAATCGAAGAGAAGGGGGCATACCTGTCAGGTGCCCACACCTATGTGTAAGTGGGCTGAAGACTGGCCATTGACATTTACCACTGCTTGTGGGTTGCCGTACAGGGCCGCAAAACAACCAAGGAATCTAGTGTCCAAACCAAATCGCTACACCACGTCAAACAACATTCCCAGTCCACTCTATCAAATGCTTTCCCAGCATCGAGAGACAGGATGACCGCTTCTCTCCCTTTGCTATTGTGTGGTCCTTGGCCCAGATGGATCATATGTGGCATTAAATTGTCTAGTCGACTGATAAATTTAGCACAAATCTTAATATCCATGTTAAGCAGGGAAATGGGGCGATAGGATAGGCACTTTTGATCCTTGTCTGGCTTGGCAAGGAGTGTAAAATTAGACTCAGCCATCCCCAGAGAGACTCCTTTATCTGCATTGAGGTCCTGGTATGCCCTTAACTTGTTTGCTAACAATGGGCCTGGTTTATCCTCACCTTTATGGAAACAGGTCCCCAGTCTAGTAAGTGCATAATTTGCTTCATCTAGCTATAAGGTACAGAGCTAAAACCCTATGGCAGTCGTGTTTCTTCAGATCTTCTGGGATGGTGTCATTTTGTGTTGCTTTTCGAACTCTTTCAGTTGCACAGCTAAGGTAGCTTAAGTTAAATGATGTGAAGTATGGCTCCCTCCTAGATGATGGTTCCCTTAACAAACCCCTTTAGTGCATCCTAAACCACCATCTTTCCAGTTCCCCAGAGTCATTATCCATGATCCGTGAGTTTCTCTTGGACTTCGGCTATGACTACTGGATCTTTTAATAGACAGTCATTCAGATGCCAAGGCTAGTGACTCCCACTACTTCCTTGGGGCCCGTGGCAAAGTCAGCAATGATTTGGAGAATTGGGAGCATATATGTAGCTACAAAACTAACTGGGCTACCCCTTCCAATGGCCGCTGATCACCACCCATCTACCATGCTTACCAGCTTTATAGTCTCGCTTGGTGAAGGGGCCTCAGGGGCTGAGGAGTATTGCTACTCCTCCTTTTTTTGATGGAGGTGTTGCATGATATCGGAGAGGGAAGGACCTCAGTCTGCCCATGTCTGCTCAGAGAAGTGAGTCTCCTGTAGGTAGCAGACATCAGCTTCAGGCGATCTAAGCTCCTTCAGTATGCCAAGTCATTTATAAGGGTTATTGAGCACTCTGACATTTTATGTCACAATTTTCAGTGTTGTTTACCCTCTAACCCTTGTGTCATACCTGTGGAGGACAAAGCAGTCATCTGCCCTTCACCCTGATAAATGAAGAGTACCTCAGAGTGAATTAGTCTCTCTTTACTCGCGTGTCTTCCACCCCACACCCACAAGAATTTAAAGGGTTAAGTGATAACAGCTACAACTAAGACCAAAATAGAGCATAACACCAATGGACAACCAACAAAGGCAATATTAGTTAAGTGCGGTTTATAGGTGAGGTGTGGTGTGTAGGTGAGGAATGAAGTAATCCACAGTTAACACATTGTGACATACGTATCAGCCTTGCTGACACTTCAATAGATCACCAGCCCTGCACCTAACCCTCCCTACCTCTGCCAAATAAAGGGAGCTAAATGGACTTTGCTTCCAGGGGTATCCAGTTAAGTCATTGCAAAAAAAAAAGTTGTCCTGGCTGCATTCGGGTGTGCAGTTCGGTTCATGTTCCTTTCTGCCATTGTCGCTGGATCTTTGAAGATGCTCCATAGGATGGGTTCGGCTGGATTTTGATCTCGGTTGCACTTGGCCGGCGATCGTTGCAGCATCTCATACCCATTTGCCACCCCAATCTGGGGGGCTGCAGCTTCCTTCAGCCGTGTGTGGCTGGTCTTCCTCTTCTGCTGATGGCAGGCTTAGAATCTGCTTGGCTTCCCCAGGAGTGTCTGTGACCCAGGAACGGCATGTGCATAGAAAGAGGATATGGAAAAGATGGCCCCGTTTGTATTTTATGTTTTGGGAGATGAGAGAGTCTGATGTGCTTACATGATCATCTCTTCACCAGCGTAGGTGCCGAGAGGTCCTGGAAGAGGAGAAATTGTGAGTCGGTGAAGAAGACAGTGTCCCTACCTCGCTTTGGACATGATGGTCTCTTTATCTTATATCGGTGGATGTAGACCAAGACAGCTGGAATTCCTTTCCTAGCCTTATTTAGACAAATTACCTTATAAGCTCTGTTCAAGGCTAAGGGCTCACCTTTTGCCAGATCGACATCTGGAACTTTGATGCCTCAGATGCAGATATTGTTGCAGTGAGACCCATTACCAAGGTCCTCACACTTTTCCTGTAGCAGGATGTGCTGGTCCTCAAGTTGACGGATCTGCTGCTGCAGGACTTTGCACTCCTTAGAATGACTGACAGTGAATGTCTCAGCTTGGGCAACCCTCTCTTCAAGGTCTTTGATGTGTCATTGTATACCTTGTAGGTCTTGTTGGAGATTGGCTTGACCCCTTCAATGACTTCCTTAAGTTCATGGAAGGCCTGAAGGAAGAGGTCTCTGGTGATTGTCTGTGACTTGTTTCTGTGGGCCTCCATGGTTCTTCCTTCCTTTGTCTCTGGGGCACTATCATCTATTGTCTTGCGGGGAGAGGTCTGTTAAAGTACGACCTTAATATTAGTCCTACTTGCGACAAGGCCCCCGTCATGGCCGCACAAAAAGTAGGACTCTAGCTACAGGTATAAGGGAGTGTGTTAAGTGTCTAGTGTGTAATATCTGCTGCTTCGGTATGCCAGAGCATGTTCTGTCTCGATCCTAGGGTGTGCAGGGTAGAGATGGGTGCCATTCGAGCAGGGCCACAATCACGAAGCCGGACCTCTAAGAATCATGTGCGCAACATTGTCTCTTTGTGGGGCTCTCTAATATGTGATAGCTCTGTATAGTTTAAAATTGGCGTTGTTGAACAGCGACTGCTTAATAGATCTAAGTGTAAGGCTGGGCGTAGTTCGCGAAGTAGTGCTTCGCGAAGCTACGCAAAGTGCAGTTCGCACTACGCGAGCTTCGCGTAGCACTACGCGAACTGCGTAGTGCGTGTTCGCAATGATTGCACAGTGCCGGATGCTTGTCCGCACTGTGCAATCATTGAAAACGGCAACTTGCACAGTGCGAGCTGTCTTTTACTGCCGCTCGAGTAGATTTTTACTCGAGCGGCAGCTTTCTCAACGCGGACTGGTAGTTTCTCATCGCGAGCGGTCGCGAGCATACGCGACCACTCGCAATGAGAAACCTGACCTCCCCGCGTTGAGAATCTCGCCGGGAGGTTTATTTTCCACGCTCGCGATCGGCAACTTGATGTTGCTGATCGCGAACGAGGAAAAAGTCTCGCCGGGATGTCATTTTGCTTGCTCACGGTCGCCAACTTGACGTTGAGGACCGCGAGCAAGCAAAAAATGACCGCGGCACTACGCTACGCGTGTTTGCACTGTGCTACGTGCAATTCGCGTTGTGCGAAGTAGCGCAAGCTTCGCAAACTACGCGAGCGTAGCGTAGCACTTCGCCCAGGGTTATCTAAGTGTGACAGGCAGGTTCTCACACTAGTGACTTTTCTGAGCTGGATCTTCAAGTTAGGCATTTGGGAGGTCCAATTCAATCCCTGGCTGCCCACATCAGACCCCTCTTATGGTCCTCATCAGGAGGATGAGTCTGTTCACATGCGCACAGTGGCCCTCTTTGCCTATCTACAGGGTAAAACTCTGCTGTCTCAGTAGGCACAGAACTAAGCTGATTCCAATACCACTGATGGGGCTGCACAGGGGGCCGTCTGCACCCCACTTCAGGTCAGTTGACTAAGGCCCCACAGATTGCTGGCAGAGTGTCACACATTTCAAGGTCCCGGAGTTATCATTAAGGCCTCCATGTCCATTGCACCCTTGCCCTGCTGCTAGAACCCCGCACGGTGCAGCCATAGCTGTTGCTATTACTCTTCATGGTGGTGCGGAGGATGCTAGCACTGCGCAGTTTCATTGTGTGCCCACACATGCATGCATGCCCCTTTGCGCACAGTTCTCCCCCACTTGGTCACCAATCTGTGCGGCCTGGCAGCCGAGGGCCCCCTTCAGGCTCCTGCAAGATCTGACCTGTTCTCTCCATTTCTGAGGTTTCTGTGGCAGATGCCGGCGAGGAGCTATGCTTCTGAGACTGCAGGTGTCTCGGCTCTCAGGTGCCATACTGGAAACATCAGGGCAGCTGCCATCTGACCCTGGCCAAAGCTTCTCCTTCAGCGGCCTGTGCACTAGTTCATGGGGGGAGCTCGGCTTTGCCAGACCGGTTGAGGGGTACCCAGGGGCTGACGTGCGCGAACAACAATGGTGCCACAGGGATTTGCCAGAGCCAGACGGGGAGTGTGGAGATCATGCATCCACCATCTGAAGGGCTTCGCTCGCCCCTCTCTGCCTGTTTTTTTTTAGTCATGTAATTTTCTGTGAGGATTCTAGACCATGGTTTTGCTATTTTATCTGATTTTATTTGATATTGCTTATTGTTTGCTGCTGTTAGAAGCGATAGCCCTGGCATCTCTTGTTCGTTACAAAAAATAAACAAACAAAAAATGTGGAGTACATTCTGAAATGGATTATCTAATTTCTTGGAGGATGCAGTGTTATACTTCTACAGGGTGAAGGCTCTACTTTTGTTTTTAAATAACATAGAAGGAGAAGACATGTAATGCCAAATCAGCTCACTAAAACCGTGTTAAAAACAAAAACATGTTAAGTGATAGAGTACTGTTTTACTGGAGACCATGGGCAAAAAATGAAGCAGCCCCTCTGGATATATTGATTTATTGCTTTAATCATATTCTTGCACTCTATGCTTTTGAATTATCTTTCATGTGAAGTAAGGAATATTACTTGTACTACAGCAGGTAATCTCATCCCAGGGGACTCTTCAAAGGCTGCAGCATCATTTGCTTTCACTAGTACTGACATCCAAACCAAATCTTCAATACCACTTTTCTTGTCAACTTTTAATCCCATTACCCACTAACAGAGATGCTGACCTCTCAAAAATAATGACAAAGTCTCTGGGCAGATCTCACCCAATTTTCTTTTATGTGCACTAGGCACAATCAGCAAATGGTAAAATAATTAGAATTTGAGAAATAACAGTGTGATATAGATGAAATCCAGATGCATCACAGTGATTGTCAAGACCACACAAATCGTCTGAGAAGTAGAAAATGGATGCAGCCTTCCCTGAACCTAAGCAGGACCTCTTCACTAGAAGAAATGCGGAATTGCTAGTCCATAGTCAAGACAAAACAATATTGCCTTCTATAATGACGAGATTGCTCTGTTTGATTTTAAATCAAGCCTGAGGCAAGGTCAAAATGCATGAAATGCACCAAACTTCCATTTGCTTAAAAAAATAATAATGCATAAACTATCTCAATTACCATCACTTATCTCTTTATGATGGTCAATGTGGTTTGCAGATCATAGATTACCACCAGTTTTTAGTAGACACTACCAAAAAAGTAACCAAACAATTGTTTGACAGCTTTTGGGCTTCAGAAGTAGATGACCTGCCATCTGAAAAGGTGATAGATGTAAAGATCTTCAATTGCTTCTGATATATAAAATAGAGTTCTGTGTTAGATACCTGAGTAGGGCATTCTATAACTGACACTGAAAAAGCCAGCCTTCAAAATTAAATATTTTAATCTGACCACAAGGGTGAGGTCCTAGGACTATGGGTAAACCTCACAAAGTAGTTTGGTCAGTTTGGTCAAAGAACTTTGGTGGGTGTGGACTGAACAGTCCTAGAGGTTTCTACTATGTCGGCAAGGTTACTTTGTCTAATTCTCAAGACTCTCCATTGTTTGTTCACTATTCTTTTCACTTAGGTGAACAGGGGAACAAATATCGCTACGCCTGTGACTCTGAGAATCCTTCTTAGTGAATTTTTCTAAAAGTGACTCCTGATGATTACAGCAGGCTTATTTTTTGCCCTAAAGGACATCAACTGTTGAGACACAAAGGGCCATAGCTAAGTCGCTTTTTTATATATTTTGTAGAACAGGTGCTCTAATAAACCGACAACTACACAATTTTTACTATTGGCCATTTAGGGGTATATAGTAGAGTAATAGGGACGCTGTGGACATCATAGCTCATCTAGGAAATCAAAGGAACCCGAGAAAGGCCCTTTGTGGGCTTGCATTCAGAACAAGGAGTGGTCTGATGATGAAACATGCCTCCTTTTATTGGTGAGGGGACTATCCTTTTAAATTACAGACATACAACCTCATGGAAGTTTTCACTGTATATCCTCTTATCTTTGGGGGTTTTGCATTTTTGTAATCAATAAGGCAACAGAGTCTTTTAAATATGTTCTTTGAAATGTGTTCACTGTTTCCATCAGTATGGAAGCAATTGTAAAAAGATGATCCCAAATGTTGAGGACTGCAAACTCGGCCACTCTATAGAGAAAACAGGACTGCTCATTTACCATCATGGGACCGGTATGTGGATAGCATTCTACAGAAATCAGTTAGGACAGCGCTTGTTTTTCATTTTCATTACACCATAACCTAGAATGCTCATAAAAGATCAGGGGGCTTGTAGATTGTAGCAGAAAATGCTGAACTAATCAATACAATGGTGGACCTGGATAACTCAGCTCTTTTCTCAAATCTTCTTAGCATTCCCCATTATAGCACCTGTCGAGGGATTTTTGTCTGCCTCACATTTTCCAGTGTTTCAGCTGGGCAGGGTTGTCCAAAGTGGTTGTAATATCATGAAAGACATTATTCAGCAAGGCTTTGGGGACAGAAGAATTGATGAGGTTGGTACTGACTGAATAGTTGGTGGCCCTGAATTCCTCAACACTTATCTTTTTTATAGTAACTGACTGGGATGGGTATTAATATTAAGGGGTTTCAGGGGATATGATGAATAATATGACCTGTTGTGGAGGTTTATACATTAGGGTAAGGGTAGATATAACATTATCTTTAGAGCCAGGATAAGTGTAAAGGAAGAAGTTCTGCTATGGCCAGATTAAGGCTAAGCTTTTGCGTCAATATCAATGTTATGACTATGGCCAGGGTTTGGGATGAATTATGATAAGAAAATGATTAAGGCTGGAATTGGGGTCATGTAAGAGCCAGCACTAGTAGTATGAAGAAAGTTAAAGCTAATATTTCAGTAATGTTTAGAAACCAGGGCTGGGCAACCTTAGGTTTTAATTAGGGGCTAGAAACCAAACGTGTGAATTAAGAAAATGATCTGAGATATTATCAAAGTTTAAGGAAAGGACTGGGGTAGCTGTAGAGTTTTAAGGTATTTCTAAAAGAGTATTATAAAAAATTAAAAACAAAAGTAGAGGTTGGTTTAATTCAAAATCTATACTTTTTCAATGAAAATGTTTACAATCAAATAGTAATTAAAATGTTCATTAAAATGCAAGGTACAGACAAATATAACTTTTTCAGTGAAAGAGGTTACACAAAAAAGTGCCTATTAAATGATAAATCAGTGAAATATACTAAAATAAAAGTACATACATTTCTGAATTCAAATACAGAATGCCCACATGAGAACATAACACATTTACACCAGAGTAATGTTTCTGATCAAAACCGAACATGCTTATTTAGTCCACGGCTAATGAGCTTTAAAATCTGTAGACAAAGTACTAATCTGTAATCCCGAGGCAATGGTAAAGATGTCAGTACTTAGAGGGTTGTTACACTGCAGGTAAGTACTTTACAGGTTAGATTTCAGTATATTTATATTGTGGTACTTTACCTTACAAGTAAGCAAGAATTTAGTTTAACGTAAATATACAGCATAAAAGTAGGCAACACGTTGGGTTGTGATTATCACAAGCCGGAGTGCTACCTACTTTTGTACTGCATATGGAAACAGGAGTAGTTCCCCTGAGAGGCCTCACACTGGCAACAAAAGTGCACTGCGGTAATAGGGAAACACTTTGGAATATACAAAAAAGACATATACACACACACACATACATACATAAATATAAACGCATTTACATTTTATTTTGACAGTTATGTCTCTCAAAATATTAAAGGTAATTATTAAATCTAAATTAAATGTAAGTTATTTTTATAATTACAATTAAGCATTAAATCTATTTTAAATGCCAGCATTTTATTTTAAGTAAAATTGTCAAATTGATTTCAAGTAATTAATAAATGAGTATTTCATTAAAACATTCCAAACAATTATGTTGATTTCAATTTTTAGAGCTTTTACAGAGGTAGCCAAAAGTTTTTTTGGTTCAGGAATGGGATGTGTAGGAGTAGTAAAGGGTTTTTAGGGTTCAAGGATGGATAGTGTTAAGGTGTAATAAAGGTTTTGTAAGGTGTAGTAAAGTTATTTTAAGGTTACTAAAGGTTTTTAGCATTCAGGGATGGGTAGAGTACTGGCATAGTAGGGTGTTTTTAAGGTTCAGCGATGGGTCGTGTATTGGTGCAGTAAGGGGATTTTAGGGTCCAGGGATGGGTAGAGTCTAGGTGTGGGAAGGTGTTTGTAGTGTTTAAGGATAGGTAGTATATTGAGGTAGTAAGGTTTCATTTCGGTTCCAAGATGGGTAGTGAGTGAGTTTTTAGGGTGCAGGGATGGGTAGTGTATTGGGATAGTAAGTGTTTTTTTGGTACACAGATAGGTAATGAACAGGTGGAGTAATGGTTTTTAGGGTAGTGTATAGGGGTAATAAGTGTGTTTTAAGGTTCAGGTATGGGGAAATGTACTTAAGTTGTAAGGGGGGTTTAGGGATGGGGAGAATTTTGTATATTACTTGAGGTTAAATACAATTTAATGAAAACAGTTTATATTATAAAAATGGAATTAATTTAAAATTAATTTAGAAAATACTTGCTTTAATTTATATATATATATATTACTTAGTTCGTAAAATGCAAAGTACAGTAGCCACAATGTAAAACATTGCAATGTAACGGCAGTCGCCCTGTGATTCCGAGATATAGCGTATCACAATGTTAAAGCATTGAGGTAACTGACATTCATTGTTAATGTAACAGGTAATCCATAGGAAATTGACTCTTATGATTGCTTTCCTATGACCAAAACTTAAAAATTCTGGACAGTGACTATAAGGCACATATCTGTACATCTTTAGCGGACTATCTCCTACTTAACACTGGCACGGTAGAGTCTCCGGTCACCCTGTGGAAAGCTATGAAGCCCACTCTCAGGGGAGCAGATATCGCCTTCTGTACCGCGCAACGCCGACGGCGTCGTGATAAGCTGATACAAATTGAGGCCCGACTGCTCGATCTGGAGCGCGCGAGTAGAGACACAGTGGGACAGGTCGCGCGTAGACAACTGTTGAGCATTCAACAGACGTACGCCAGTGAACTCCTAAACGAAGCCCGGCTCTATTGGCTCGCCACCCGTAGCCGGATATACCAATGGGGAGATAAGTCGAGTGCTCTGCTGCACCGCCTGTGCCAGCAGACGCTGCGCCCCCAGACGCTCCCGACTATACAAGGCCCAGATGGGACTGCCCCTACAGACCCGTTCGTCATCGCGGACTGCTTTGCCACGTATTTTGCGGACCTATATGCCCCTCATGAAGTACTGCCGGCTGCCCTTGTACAGAAATGTATCGCCGACTTTCCTCCCCGGGCACTTTCAGATACAACGCGCGCTGCACTGGATGCCCCTCTTTGACAAATTACAGACCGCGCTGCTTGGTATGCGGGCGGGTAGGGCACCAGGCCCGAACGGCTACCCCTGCGAGTTTTTCCAGAAATACCAACCGCAGCTACTGAAACCCTACTTAGCGGCGTTGGAGACGTCATTGGAAAGCGGCAGTCACCCGCCGGATTGGTGGCATGCTGAGATTGTTGTGTTCCTGAAGCCGGGGCGTCCGCCGGAACAATACTTGTCATATCGTCCGATTTCATTACTCAATGTGGAGGCTAAGCTTCTAGCCAAGGTGATTGCAAACCGCCTAGTCCCGTATATTACAGAGCTAGTCCATCCGGATCAGGCAGGGTTTATGCCAAACCGTGCCATGCGACACAATATTAGACGCGCCCACAATGCTATCGCCGCGGTCGACAAGCTTGGTATCCCTGCTGCACTTCTCCTGGCAGACATGAACAAGGCCTTCGATTCCCTTAGCTGGACATATCTCTTTGCCTGCTCGATCGTCTAAATATTGGTCCCCGACTACTAAGCCTTGTTCACCTGCTGTATACAAACATCACCGCCTCGGTTCGTGTGGCCGACTCGATTTCCAGAGCCTTCCCTATCGGGCGGGGGACGCGTCAGGGCTGCCCGCTCTCCCCCTACCTTTTTGCTCTTGCAATGAAGCCACTTGCGGCCTGGATCCGCATTGACTCGCAGCTGCGCGGGTTTGAGTGGACATCGCGTGTCTCCGACCGTATAGCGCTCTATGCGGACGATGTCTTATTCTTCCTCACAAATCTCGACCAAACCGGTCCCCGCCTTCTTCCCATCATGCAGATCTTTGGAGAAACCTCCGGCCTGTATATGAATCGGGGGAAATCCTTTTTGTGGCCGTTACGGGGTGGGGATCGGCTGGGCGACTGGTCGTGCGAGGTGGTGGTGGTGGTTCCAGACGGCTTCAAATACCTGGGAGTATATCTGTCGACGTCTCCGGCCTTGGCGTGGGCTAAAAATCTCGCCCCCCTATGGACACAGGTGAGTGACCAGACGCGAGTGTGGTCCCACCTGCCCCTCTCTCTCTTTGGCAGGTCCGCTATTTTCAAAATGATCTCCCTACCTCGTCTTCTTTATCAACTACAGAATCATCCCTATCCAATAACGCCAACATGGTTTCGCCAATTGAATGCTATCTTAGCCCGTTTTCTCTGGGGGGGTGGCGCGGCACAAGTGGCCCTTCGGACCTGCTTCCAATCTACCTACTCCGTGGGTGTGGCCACCCCAGATGTTCAGGCGTACTACATGGCCTCACACCTGCTCGTCCTCAATGACTGGTGGTACGGTGATCGTGGGGACCCGGCATATGCTGTGGAACGCTGGCTGGTGGGAGACAATGCTCTCCACAAGGTTCTCTATTCGGGGGCGCTGCTTCGTGAACTGCCACCCGCTACAGCCACAATCTTCAAGATTTGTTAGTCAGCGCTCTGCTTGATGGGCTGGTGGGGTAAACTCACTTTAGAAACCCCGTTATGGAACAACAGACAGCTGCCACAGCTGGCGCAGGTGACTGGTTTTCGGAGCTTGGTGGCCATTGGGATTGACACGGTGGGGGCTGTGATGCGTGGGTGTACTCTTAAGTCCTTCCTTGATATGAAATCGGAATATGATATGCCCCGCACGCAGTTCTACCGCTATCTACAATTCCGACATGCCTTTATCCCATACATATCTCACCTAACAGAACTCCCTGAATTTAACCCTATTGAGGCAAAAGTTGTTATAGGCGACTTGGGTGACCATAAGATAACCAAAATATATCGTACAATCATCAATAATACCCCTACTACTCTACACAAAACTAGGGAGGCGTGGCAGCGGGTCCTAGGCCCCTTAGAGGAGGACGACTGGGTTGAGGCTCTGGAATCCCCGCGTAGTGCAGTGATCGCGGCCCGTCTGCGCCTTATCCAATTTAAATACTTACACAGAGCCTACTATACTAGGCACAGACTATGGTGCGCCGGGCTCATTGCGTCCCCACACTGCCTTCGATGTGGATCTATGGAGGGCACTTTCTTACACACTGTCTGGTCCTGTCCAACACTGTCTAGATTTTGGAGAGGGGTGTTTGCGTGTCTGTCTGAGGTCCTGGGGTGGGATATTGCATCCTCACCTAAGTTGGCCATGCTCCACATTACGGAAGACATTGGGGGTAATAGAGATAAGCGCCACCTCCTATTCCTGGGCCTCACGTTGGCGAAGAGGGATATTGCCCAGGCCTGGAAAAGTGAATCTCCACCGCCGCTTGGTGTATGGAAGAGGGGTCTAGACTTCTGTATGGGCCTGGAACCCTCGGTCTTTGAAGCGAGGGGTTGCCCTCGTAAACACTACAAAATTTGGAAAAGATGGGCCGACTACCGAGGATTATACCTGGAGCCCCCTCCTCCCCGGTCTGACGTTGATGAACCGTAGCTATGATACAAATAGACTGGCATTCTCTTAGTGCTTTTATATGTTGTGATGGTGGGTGGCAAGAACTTTCCCTATATTCTGAACTGTTCTACTCGATAAACGTGAGCAAAGTGGCGCGAATGTTCTTTTCCTTTTTTTTCGGTTTGTTTTTATTCTTTATTGAAATGTATCCTATGTGTAGTCAATCCTTCAACAATGTCAAAAATGTTGACTCGCATATATGTTATTTTGTATACATACCCTGGGTGCCCTGCAAGCCCCCTGTAATGTACTAATTGTCAATAATAAAATTATGTTGTGGAAAAAAAAAACTTACAAATTCTGGGATATGCACTGACCGGTTTAGATCAAAATGGGAAATTAACTTGGGAAACAACTATTATTATTAGTATCAATATATGTTTCTATGTTGACGAGTTCTCACCTAGTTTTGCCAGGACACCCATAATGTATTACTCTGGCTATGCCAATGACAGCAATGGTTGAAGAGGCTTCCAATATGTTTTAAAATACAGTGGTTCTACTTCTTAATAATGTGCACAAAAGCCACATCTCGTGTGTGCTGTATGTCACCCCTTCCTTGCCCAGTTTAAAACAATCCAGACATATGCCTATGAATGGCATCTGCCGGTGGGACAGCAGATGCTATGAGATTTTTCTTGGGTCCCCTGGTTTCAAGACTTCATCATCTTCTGAGTTCACCAAGGTAACAGTTTTGAGTAATGGCATGGAGATACCTAACCCTTAAACTCTCAGATCAACACATCTCTGTTATACCGAACCAAATAGTGCTCTGAGGGGACTGTGGAGTACCATAGTGCTTTATAAGAACCATAAAATATAGCCAAGTACAATAAATATTTAATAAAGTAAAACTAGCTCTCTTATCTAAACATTTGTCAATCACTTTCCAAGTGATCTTTTAAAGAAATGTTTTCCTTTTTCATATGAGCGACAAACAATTTTCTCTCCAATCTCTGAACATTAACCTCTAATGGACAGAGTCCATGATGTGCACTGCAACTAAATGTATAGATCGAGATTTCTTATTTTATCTTGCGCCTACAGACAATTCGTTTTGTCAAGTGCACATAATCAAATTAAAATCTTTCGTCTTGTGCCTTTTTATGCTTTGCTTATTATATCCCTAGTTATCTGATGTCCCTGGGAATCATGAAATTAACGTAGTGATATGAGCTGTGCTTTATATCAACTTATTCAAACAATTTTCCAATACTGTCCATGAACTAAACACAGCACTTTATTAGAATCCTATCATAAATTCAGTGGTTATACTCCGACCTGGTACTAAAGATACTGCGATTAGGATGTGCGATATTACCATTGCATTTAAAATTTTGGTCCGTAAATGGGGAAAAGCTAGTCATTACAATGTTACTTTATGTTTTGGCATTAATATGAATATAGGTGCAACTACCCTTTACTTTGTAGTAGCCTTTCGTAGACTATGGTGACTGAATGTATAATTTTGATTGCACGCAAGTTCTCCCAGGCAGAAGCATTAGCAGAAATGTGTGCTTCTTATTAGATTGCCACATATTTCAACTTTTTTCAATTAGCTCTAAAAATGATCATAGAATAGCTGCAAAGTACTCTTCTGTGCAGAACAAAAAACATAAAATGCCTTCTGATTTCAGAAGCGTGTTAGGACTGTACCAAAGCAGGAGAGAAGAAACCAGTGGGCAAAATAAATCAGTAATTTGAACAAAGCTGTATACAATTTGCAGAAAATGTTCACACTCCAGGCTGAAGCGCATCTACTTGGAAATCTGTGCATATGAACAAATGCAACTGAAATGCAGGTGGCATGAGGGTGCAGACATACAATTTTTCGCTACCGCTCTGAAAGAGTGCCAGGTTACATTATTATGGTGCACTGAGGGGGGTGGGAGGGGGGGGGAGGAGGCCCTCATCATATGCGCTCAGCGAAGACAACAACAAAAATGCTGTCAAGCACAAGCGCAAACTTCAATCTGCACAGAGGACTACACAGCACTAAAAGACAGGGCAGGGGTTTTGAATTCTTGGAGGGGGTTGGGGGTAGAGGTGGGGCAGAGACCTCCATTTGGTGGGCAGTTGTTGTATGACTGTACCCATAAGTGGGGAAGGAACAGGGGACATCTGACGCCATTGGCCTTCCCAAAGAGTTCCCTCGGGGGTGAACTGACTGTGCGCCACTTTCTAGGTAGTGCACATTTTCTGCAACGCAAAAGAGCCTGTTTGCTCCTGAGCTAGGATTAGTAGTACGGTAGGGGCATAGAGACAAAGGTGTTCCCTCATCTGCTTAAAGCCACACCCTCCACTTCTAATGATGGAACACTCCTTTGATATACAAAATGTGCAGTACAGAAATGGGATTCAAAAATGTGCCCAAGCAATGCAAATGCCTTTTACAAACTTGGACAGTTGAGATTCTCTTTATGTTTCTGTGCCTCAAAATATAAGCATGTGTAATGTTAAGTAAATATATGCAGTGTAAATGCCTAAAAAACAACTGACCAGTGTGCAGTCTAGTACAGCTCCCGTTATGGTCTCAACCCATATCACCCGCTTGCTTCAGTAACCACACACAGCATATCATGTGGCATGATGCCATCGATGCAAGACAAGACTCCATCGAAACAGGTCCGCACTGCATCGAAGACCTAACCACACCCTCCCACCCCACTCTCCATTATTTTTCCCTAATATGGTTTTATTTTATTGTGTAGAGCCCTTTTATGAGCATCGCCTTGGGAGGTCTACTGTGTTTTTCAAATAGTTAAAAATCCATGCCCTCTCTTCTGCTCTATGAATGGATCAACTGGTATAACCAATTTAGAACTGAAACAATGCCAGGCAGCAGATGCATTGGTCCTGGAAGTGTTTCTGACACGAGGCAAATCGTGAAAAAGATCTATAGAGCGGTGACTTCATCAGGCACGTTAAACACTCGATTCTGGAATAGCAACAATGCATCTCTTTTGCTTGCGCCTAGTTTCAGCGACAACCTAACTCAGCTGTTTCATGACCCCATTTAAAGTGCCAGCGTTAAGAAAAGAGAATCATACCTGTTCTGCAATAAATCTAAAGCCTTTTTCTTCTTTGGTGAATTCATAGGTCTCTCCGAGCATGGGATTAAAAGGCTTGCTTCCCGCTCTGTAGAAGCTGGAGGCGTAGGCAGACACCGCAAACGTCGCAACAAAGACCTAAAAAGAAACGAATGGGAGTAAGCTCGTCACTGAATGATTTCCTGGGTTTTTGTGAAATAAAATGGTATTACAAAAAACACAACCCTTAACTCAATGCAAAAACAGTGACGTTAGTGGGGCTCTACCTTTCAACACAGTAATAATTCACACCTCAAAAGCGGCATTGCACAAGTGCGATAATTTATATGTATGCTGAGAAATAAAGTACAATAAGCCAGCATCAAACTCAGAAGGCAGTCTGTGAATATTTCAAAAAAATACAAAAAACATGCATTAGCAAGTTTTTCAGGTCTGAACTTTGAGATAACTTTATTATCTTTCTCGCCAGACTATTGCTCATCCCCAAAAAATCATACATAATATACATATAGAGGGCTTTTGGTCAGCTGGCTTCATCCACTGGTCATTTAAATTGTCATTCACATTTTGCTTTTGCCCACACGGCATACAACACGGGACAATGGGTCTGACCACATTACCCACTGACTCCCTTCACTGGGAGTGACATCACAAAAACCATGGACTTTGTTCACATCCACCTAAAATAGTTCACTTTTCTTCAGTGATAAACCTGTGTGCTTGTTTTTATTTTATTGTTTTTTATATTAACTTTAAAAAGCGAATATGAATTACCTCCTGCACTTTGGGTGCTAAGTTAGATGGTGATTTATTTCCTGTCTCCTTTTTCGAGGTATAGAGTGCATATGTGATATTGTAATATCAAACAATCAGTATTTGTTAAGCACGGCTTATCACCCCGGGGGGTATCCAGGCGCTGGGGTGCGGAGAGCCTCAGCCAAAGAGCCAGGTTTTGAATTTTTTCCTGAAGTCGGCGAGTGAAGAGGAGGTTCGTAAGTGGAGTGGGAGGTCATTCAAGGACTTGGCGGCGAGGTAAGAGAAAGAGCGGCCTCCACTGCAGCTCTGTCAAATGTGGGGAACGTGAGCGAGGGAGGCAGATCAGAATTGTCTGGCCAGTTTGTGGAAAGTCAGGTGGTGGTGGTTGATGTAGGAGGGTCTGGCGTTGTGGAGGGCCTTGTAGGCGAGGGTCAGTAGCTTGAACTGGCATCTCTTTGGGTTGGGGAGCCAGTGGAGGTTTCTTAGGTAGGGGGTTTTGCTGGTCCGTTTGGGGAGGTCGAGGATGAGTCTGGCTGCAGTGTTCTGGATTGTCTGTGGTCGTTTGAGGAGATGGGTTGCGACTCTGGTGTAGAGTGCATTTCCATAGTCTAGCCGGCTATTGACTAGGGCTTGCATTGCTGTTTTCTTGGTGCTGGTGGGGATCCATCTTGCGAAACATGCAGAGGGTGTGGAAGCAGGAGGAGGCAACTGCGTTTACCTGGCGCTTTATGGAGAGGTCACTGTCCGGGATGACACTAAGGTTGCAGGCGTGATTGATGGGAGTAGGTGGCGGTCTGAGTGCCACCATGTATCATCCCAAGGGGAGGTGCTCTTTCCAAAGATGAGAACTTCGGTCTTGTCTGTGTTTAGAATCAGGCAGTTGGATTTTATCCAGTGGGCGACATTTGTCATGGCGTTCTGGAAGTTACGTTTGGTGGTGGTGGTGGTTTCTTCCATGAGCGAGAGGATGAGTTGGGTGTCGTCCTCTTATGAGATGATGTTGATTCCGTGGGTGCAGACGATGTCGGCCAGTGGGGTCATGTAGGCATTGAAAAGGGTGGGGCTGTGGGATGATCCCTGGGGGGATGATGTTCTTGAGTTTGGAAGTGAATGAAGAAAGGTGGGTTCTTTGTGTGGGTCCTGTGAGGAAGGAGATCATCTACTTAAGGGTGTTACCTCGGATGCCGATGTGTGGGAGTATGGCAATGAGGGTGTGGTGAGATACATGTCGAAGGCTGCTGAGAGGTCGAGGATGATCATGGATGCTGACTTGCCGCGATCGAGGATGGCTCTAATGTTGTCGGTTGTGGCTATCAAGGCAGTCTCGTACTTTGGTTTGAGCAGAAGCTGGACTGGAAGGCGTCAAGTAGGTTGTTTCCTTCCAGGTGATCGGTAAGCTGGCGGTTCATGGCTTTTCCAGAACCTTGGCCTTGAAGGGGAGCAGCAAGATAGGGCGGTAGTTTTTGAGCTCATTGGGGTCAGCGGAGGGCTTCTTCAAGAGAGGTTTCACCTCTGTGTGCTTCCAGGCATTGGGGAACATGCCAGTGGTGATGGAAGCGTTGAGGATGGTGGTGAGTGCACTGCTGATTTCCTTCTGTCCCAGGTTGAAGATGTGTTGGGGGCAGGAGTCTGTCGGTGCTCCGGAGTGAATGGAGGTCATGATCACTGTGATGAGTGGGGTCCATTCGGTGAGGTGGCTATGGGAGTTGTCGGTGTGGGTCAGGAGGTTGTTGAGGTCAGAAGGCTGCATATCGAAGTTGTTGTAGATGTCTGCTACTTTGTTGTGGAAATAGTCTGCCAGAGTCGCAGAGGGCTTGGTAAAGGCGGATCAAGGTCCCGGTGGCAGAAGGGCAGGAGAATTCTCCAACGATGCTGAAGAGTTTTTTCGTGTGATTGGTGCTTTTGTCTCAATGCAGACAGTCAGGTCGCCCTTTTTGGCTTCCTTGAGGTGGCGGTGGTATTTGCTGAGGGCCGTTTTGAAAGTGGTGAGCTCTAAAAGATTTTTGCTGGAGCACCATCGTCTCTCCAGTCGTTTTCACTCGTGTTTGAAGGCTCAGAGTTCGGGGGTGAACCAGCTGGCGTGTTTGGTGGATCTTCTGGTGCTGGTAATTTTTGTGGGGGCGACAGTGTCGGCGCAGTTTGTGATCCAGTTGGAGAAGTCTTGTATGGCTATCTCAAGGTTGCTGGAGGTGTGGGGTCTAACAAAGCACAAGGAATGGTAGCGGTGGAACATAGGGTAGCACATCAATTATAAAACAGTATCTTTCTAGAAGTACTCTATAATCAGATGCCAGTGTTGGTGCCACTCAAGGTAACGTAAGACACCCCACTACCACGGATGTCACCCCATAGAAGTACCAAAGAACTTCTATGTTAGTTTAAACAAAACAGATTTACCCCGGCACTCTTCAATTTTTTGTATCACTATTGTTAAATAGTGTAGTTAGTTTGTAAAAGTATTCATGTGACAGCTCCCAGGTAAGTAATCCAACAAGTCAATTTATGCAAAAAGAATTTTAGTTTAATGACATTGTTCCATTTCCAGTTATGGTGACCTCATACTTATAAGTACAGTCCACATATATAGAGTAAAAATTGCTAGAAGTGTTGTTTTCATAAATAGATTCATGGAAATCCCATTCATATAGCCTTTATGTTGTCACAGATGGAAACAGCCGACACGTGTTTCGTTACGTTGGTAACTTCTTCAAGGCTTATGTGTCCAATAACGCAAGTCCAAATAGTTAAGAATGCTCCCATAAGTAAGAGAAGCACCCGTAATTTACGTAGCATACTGGGGGACCATGCGTTAAGTGTCAAACTCCAAAATATCGATTGGTTGTTATAAAGGAGTAAAGTGCGGAAGGTGTCATAGGGGGGGCATAGGGGGGCATATCCGAGCCCTCGACGCTATACCAGAATTCCAAGCAAAAACTGGGTATAGAAATATTGGAAGGAAAAATACGTGGAGACACCTTCCGCACGTTACTCCTTTATAACAACCAATCGATATTTTGGAGTTTGACACTTAACGCATGGTCCCCCAGTATTGCTACATAAATTACGGGTGCTTCTCTTACTTATGGGAGCATTCTTAACTATTTGGACTTACGTTATTGGACACATAAGCCTTGAAGAAGTTACCAACGTAACGAAACACGTGTCGGCTGTTTCCATCTGTGACAACATAGAGGTGTGGGGTCTGTTGGCGTTGAGGGTGGCAGTCCATTGGGGCTTGGGGATTCTGTTCCAGCTGCAGTGTGCAGGGTGGGGGAGTGGCGTGTGGCGTGGGGGGGCCTGCGATGGTGAAGTGGACGATACTGTGGTCTGTCCAGGTAAGTTTGGTGGTGTGGCTGAATTTGATCCTGTCGCTGGCTGTAAAGATGGGGTCCAGGAAGCGCCCTGCACATTCTTGCAATAAAAAAATAAAAAATAAATTGGCCATTGCACTAGCCTGGTAGGGCCAGACCTAATGGCTTTGCCAGTGCTTGTTTAATAAGTAAACATGCTTCTTTATTGATTGCAGAGTGTGTGTGATTGTGTGGCTGGGTGAGTGCAATTCAATGGTTGAATGCCTGAGTGCATGGATGGATTAATGAACAAGTGAGTGACTGAATGCATGGATGAGTGAGTGAATGCATGCATAGAAGGATAAATGGTGAGTGAATGCTTAGGTGAATGAATGAGTGCACTGTGTATGAATAGGCGAGTCAGTGCACAAATGGATGAGTGCGTGATGAATCCGTGCTTAAAGAAATGGATGAATGGGTGGAAGAGTGACTAGATAGATAAATGAAAGGAAGAGGGAGTGCATAAATGTACGAGTCAGTGCATGCTGGTACACACATAAAACAGGACAGATTTTACATAGCTGCAACCATGACTACCCCAACAGAGAGATTTAAAATGATGGTTCTGAATGAGAGAAGAGTACCATGTTTTGCTCGACATATATGATATGATATGTGACTTATAGTGCGTAACAGCTGCTCCCAGGAGTGTCCCGGCACAGAGCAAGAGAAGGTCAAACAGGTAAAGATTAGCACTGCACAAATAGCCAAGTTTACAGTTTCTTCTTAAACAGCAGTGAGTTGTCAACTGAACGGAGCTGAACAGAGCTCCAACGGGAGCTGGTTCCAAGTTGAGTCGTCCAGAAAAGCTAATGATCTGCCTCCGGACCTTTGACGCAAGTACATGGGTACTACAGCTTTCTGTTTAATGTAAGAGCGTAGTGGCCTGGTAGGGTTATAGAAACTGAATCTGGCTCTGAGATTATCGGGTCCATTTGGTACAAAGCATCATGAGCCAGTGTCAGAGCCTTAAACTTAATCCTCTTCCTAATGGGTAGCCAATGAAGACCCAGCAAATGGCCACTAATGTATTGTCTTTTTGGAATATTCAACGGAAGACGAACTTCCAGATTCTGGATCAGCTGTGATTTGTCTAGAAGATATTCCGGTATGCCCCAGTACAGGGCTTTACCGTAGTCCAGTCTGGACGTAATCAGAGCCTGTATAACCGTTTTCTTGGCTGAGAAAGAGAGTAGAGGCAAAAATGTCTTTAATGACCTCAGGATCCCAAAGCAAAGACCCACTAGCTTTTTGACCTGAGGACAGGAGGACAGTTTATTGTCGAAGATTATCCTCAAATTCTTGACTAATTCCTTTGGGTGACCAGGCGGGAGATGCCATCTGGCCAGAAGGTTAACACTAAGTTAGGCGAGAAACATCCAAAAATAGACAATTTCTGTCTTATCTTCATTGCATTTCGCATTTGGGTTGCACTTTGGCTAGCCAATAGAAGACAGCGGTGAAGCATCTCTTGATTAGGGTGCCATTTGGCTCGGTACCCTTGTTCCAGGAAAATAGCAGTTGAGTGTCATCTGCATATGACAGCACCTTCGCACCCAGTTCCTCTGCCAGAAAAACTAAGGGAGTGAGGTATATATTAAAGAGTGTTGGGCTCAAGGCAGAGCCTTGCGGGACACCTGCGACCACTTGCCTACACATCAAAGTATTACATCAAAGTATTACGCTCTTCTAAAAACTGGTTTCACTGACAGTGATAGCAGTAATAAAAAACAGATGTTCCATTTAATAGCCTAGGCGTTCAATATTACCTATGTAACTATTTACATTGATTAATTCTGCCATCAATCAATCATCAATCAAAAATGATTTGTACAGCGCGACCAATCACCCGTGAAGGTATCCAGGCACTGAGGATCGTGCTGCGGAGGCTCAGTCGAACATCCAGTCCTTTCCTGAATTCCGGCAGCGAGGGTGCATTCCGAAGGTGAAGGGGGAGGCCATATGAAAGATTTTATTGCAGACTACTGCATGCATCTCCTTTTTAGAAAATGTAGATTAATTTTGTTGTAATTATGTTCCTATTCATTGTGTTATAAGCAGTTCAATTCATTAGGGCTTGTATAGCACACGGCTACCCAAAAGCAGCTTCCCAGCACTCATTGAGTCCCAACTGCACAAACAACCAGGTTTTCAATAGTTTTCTAAAGCAGCCTTCATCTTCGGGCAGTTTGTTCCATAATTTTGCCACCAAGAAGAAAAAGGCCCTTCCACCGCTTCTTGCCTTCCGCACCCTCTGGGTCTCAACTAAATTTAAGGAGGAGGATCTTAGGGGTCTAAAAAGCCTGTAAGGTCGCATCATAATTGGAGCAGTTGAGGGCCTTTTTTAATATGCTCAATGAGCAAAACATGGGGACTTAAATTGGATTGTAAAATTGAAATTCACAAAGGTAAACTTATAGTTTTGTGTAAGTTTACATTTGTTTTGGAATTCACAAACTCTGATTTAATAGTAAGTTTATGACTGTGGAGACTCCGCAGTGGGAGTGGAAGACTCCGCACATAAAAAGATAAGACATGCCTATTTTTTTATGTGCGGGATCGGGGGAGTGGCTGAAAAAGGGGAACACTTCTGAATAGGAGGTGTTTAGGAAGGGACAGAAACATACCCACAAAAGAGTAGGCCCACTGCTATTCACAAACTGCACTTGTAAAGTTACTACAGCCAAAAATAACTCAAAACATTAGTAAATGTACTCCAGTTCAGATCTTTATTAGACTCAGCACCACACATGGCCATCCACTGGTACTGCAACACTTCCCCAAAGGAAAAAAATGGAGACAGACTCAAAATATAACTCACACAGGGAAGTAATGTAAAATACATTATTTTGACTTTTAAACCATATTTATAAATTAGTGTTACAAATTATACATAATTTAACTTAATTACATACATAACTTATTTTTACTACATATCTAAATATCAACTGTTTAGAAGGTATTTTTCTTATAAATGTTAAATTTCCTTTTTAATGTACTTAAATTAATTGAATAGTTAATGCAAAATGATGTAATATATAAATACATATATGTCAAACAAATAAATAAATTATTGGTTTATTGGCAGCAAAAGAAAGGGTTTCAACTCAGGCCCGTATGTAAGTTTCAATTAGGGGGCCAACACTTAAGGAAAAATGGGCTGATTTCCCTCGTCTCTCCAATGCACACTCAGAGCTCAAAGCTGCATCAATAAAATGGAAAAAATGAGGAGATGCACCAAGTTTCTATTAAGTACGCTTCTGCTGTGGATCTACTCTCAGACCAATGAGTTGACATGTCTATGAATTTAAAATGCTTAGAAAATTGCCAGAGATGAAATAGTATTTGAGAAATGATCCCGAAAAATGTGTATATATCTTATCATAAATGATTTTTAACAAGACTAAAATAAAACTCCTTATAACAGTATTTCCTAAAGAATTTTGGACTGTGGTGTATTTTGTGAAGTTTTCTTTTAGTTTATAGGTGGAATTTCAGTATCCAGCACAGCTCATTCATTCCATTTCACCATTCTTCCTTCTCCAGCAACACTCTGGCTTTTTTTTAGTCAATGAACATGGATGAATATCAAACAAGTTTCAACATACAAGTTTCAACATACATACGCTGAGCGCACATTTCCTGAATAAATAAACACAAATATATAATTACCATCCTTTCAAAGGGATCCATGGTCTCAGCTGCTTTATCCAGCAACTCACTGTACTCTAGCTCCTCACAGAGTCGCTGCAATGTGTTCAGTGGTTCATTTAACTGAACCGGCATGGACACCTTGGAGAGATCTTTCCCTATGTTGTTCCTCATTATGTTCCACAAGCTGATGTTACTGGTGTTGGGGCATGGTGCTGGCAGAGTTGTTCTTCGTTTTGCATGAAACTGCAAATTATTTCCCATTTCACAATCTAAAAGTTGCAATTGGGAGGAGAGAGGGAACAGAAATAAATGACTTTGTATACTTGCAACTGAATGTCATGCTCCAAATGCAATCACTGTGTTTAGAGTTTTAACAGAGTAAATAATGGCAATAACTTTTCATGCCATAAAGTAGAACACCTTGCACTTACAGCGTGCCCTGGGACCCTCTATAAACAACTTATTTTCTTAGCATAATATCTTCAACTGGTTACCTAAGTCATCAATGAAAATGCAGAGATTCAGTCTAGAAAGGAGTTGTAAAGATCAAGTATTACCACCATGTTCAACCCCTTTTGGAATACTTTAGATTAATACTTCATCCCCTCATTTTTATAGTTCTCCTCCCCCCACACACTCATTGTAATAAACCAGCCCCAAACCCTACCCACATTCTAGAATGGCCTGGTCCCCAAGTTGGTGGTTCCTGCGTCATGTGCTGCCTTACATCAGAGGCATACATTCTGCTACCCTACCTCATTTTCTACAAACTCTACCGAGTCCTATGAATGTGTCAGGTGATTGCAGTGGAATACTCTGGTTTTGGTACTGTGCAGCATGGCTAATGCTTGGTCTTAAGATGGTGCCAAACTAGCAATCAGCAAATATTTAATTGTGCGGTATGGTTATTAGGCAACTCTGCATCTTTAAGTGCTCAGCTGAGTGGCACAGATTCTAGCACAAAAGGCTGGGACGGCAGTTCAGGAGGGAGCAGTGGGTAGGAAGTACAATGCCACCAAATAATGATGACGTATTCTGACTGAAGACAACAGTCCCTCTAAACTGTATCTTTAGAAGAGCTGAGGGCATTATTGATCATATTATTGCAGCTGACATACAGACAGGATGGCGCATA
This sequence comes from Calotriton arnoldi, assembly GCA_963921515.1. Classification (NCBI taxonomy): domain Eukaryota; kingdom Metazoa; phylum Chordata; class Amphibia; order Caudata; family Salamandridae; genus Calotriton; species Calotriton arnoldi. The sequence continues at coordinate 2,978,066 of CAWUFW010000233.1, forward strand.
GCAAAACTACATTGCCCCAGTGATCTGGATGAGGGATGGCAGTTGGACCTCTGCACAAAGTGCATTAAATGCAAGGTTCTCAGCTGCTGTCCCACATCAGATATAGGTTGGTCATCAAGGCCCAAGTAGTTAAAATAACATATGAGGACTTCTTCACCTAATATTACTGTAACAGATATATTGTTACTCTCTCTGCATTATGCTATTCATCTGTCATGATCCCGGATAAGGTTAAAGAGGAATACAGAGGTAGCCTCACCTGCTGTAATAAAATGAAATGGAATCTTACAGCAATGTACCTTAATACATTTCCATTGCAGGAATTTGTTTGCAGTGATACTTTATCCAAGATGGCAGTTGCTGTGGACAAGGATGATATAAAGAGAAAGTGAAACTAAAACTCAATACTACAAGACTTGAAAATCTCATCTCGCAAGATTTCGTGGTAGTGGCCATCTTGAATCTTCAGTATAAAAGGAGAAAGCAAAGTGAATCAAACCACTTCCAAAACTTGCCGCTGGAGTCTTGGATACCTTTGAGTTTTTGGAGCCACACTTTGTTCTTCATGTTGCCTTGGATGTTTGCTTCTGTTTCCACTATTACTATTGGTCTTGGGAGTCTGGTCGGAGGATTTACTTACCCCTATGAATGTTTTTTACTACATTTTAATAATGTCTTGCAAGCATTTGCTTGGGACTATATTCACCCTATGGAATGAACATTGCCTAACTGTGAATCATGTTTTAAGTCAAAGCTGAACTTTACTGGGTTGTGACTGCTGTTAACTCACCTCCTATGATATCTCATTTGCTTTTACCTAGAGAGGGTTGGAAGTAGTGGGAGTTCTTTAATACACATTTTTGTTATTCTCTCTATAGAGGATGTCAGCATAAAAAGTAATCACTGAGATATTTTTTGTTTATAGATACACTTACATTTTATAAGACATTTGAGAGTAGCTGAGAAACTGTTTGTAAACCAGGTATTAGGTTGCTTTAAAACAAAGTGATTTTAGAATCTAGCTTATGGTAGTTGTCAAAAGAAAACTCATAAGTTACATTTTCTTTTGTAGACCAGAATACGGAAGTTGTGCTTACCTAATTTTATCTGATGTGAAAAAAATCTCGCACCAGCTATCTTTTTTCTCTTATCCCATTCCCGTTTTCCCTTGGGTATTCGTGATTCACATTGAATTCGTGTGGGTTTGGAGTGATTTTTGGGAGAGTTAGGGCAAGCCTCAGTGTATTTATGCTACTTTCGCATAACAAAGACTTCTAAGTCCCATGGGTTCATGACAGATTGATAAGCCCACAAATATAAAATTCTGTGCGAGTACCATGCATCCCACCACTTTCTCTCTGGATGAAATAAGAAAGGCCATCGGAGTTTTACAAAAAGATATGGAGGAAGCCAGGAATGAAAAACAATGGTTGTTCCAACAAATAATGGGAATTTCAGACAGAGTATCTAGAATACATTTCTCAACTGCTCCTTTCCCAGCTACTGATTCTGGGGAAGACTAACTTCAGGTTACAGTTAATAGACAAATACCACTGAAAGTGATGCCTATGCAGACGCCTTTGTCGTCCCCAGACATGTATGGAGGAAATCCACAGAAAATGGGAATATTTATTAATCAATGTTATCTGCATTTTTATGTAAACCCAGTGCTTTGCCAACCCTTGAATCAAAGGTTGCTTTTATGTTATCATACTTGACAGATTAAGGCCGATGAAGCAATTTCTTGGTCTACAGTTCTGGTGGAAGAAAATAGTCCACTATTATACGATGTAGAAAACTTCAAGAAAGAACTAAAAAGAATTTATGATCGATGCACTTTAACACGAAGTGTTGATAATGACCTGTTAGACTTAAGACCAGGAAAAAGAACTATTACAATATATTACACAACTTCAAAGATTGGTATTAGAGTCTACCTGTCCTAAAGAAAAAAGAGCCACTATTTTCCAAATTGGCTGAAATGAGGAACTGAAAGTTATACTTTCCCAAATTCCAAATAGACCTAAGGATATCGAAGAATTAATTGATTTAACCATATGACAAGATCATAGAATGTCTGAAAGAAGAGTTGAGAAAAGAAGAATGGAACACAGAGTAAGGCGGCCTGATAGAAATATCTCAAGAGAGCAAATTAGCTCTCCATCCCCTGAAACTATTTAGATCAGTGCTGTTCATCCACATTTTAGTAATGAAAAAAGGAATTAGGCAGATCAAAAAAATGATGCTTATATTGTGGCTCTGACAAACGTTTTGTTAAACAAAATGAACTTCATGGTGCAATGCCAAAATCCCTGTTCTCCAAGTGTGTGATGTAGTTTAGCAGAAAGACCGCTACCAAGGAAATAAGATCCATTTTCCATTCCATCTCTGGTATTCACAGAATGTTTGTCAAGGCGAGGTGATGGCTTTGCCACAAGAATTATGTCCTTCTTAGGAGGGTCGGAGTACCTACCAATAATATTGCTGAAAATGATCTAATCCCTGATCATTCTCCTGATGTTAGTTTTGCACCCGGTCCTAATCATGAAACCTATGGAATGACTTGTTGCTCTTTGCCTTGTGTCAATACCTCTGAACCAGGACAGTCCCCACCCTATACAGGGTTCAGAGGAGGGCATCTGACCCGTGGGGCTCTTGAGCTAGGCTAGAGCCATTCTTTCCTTCCACTACTTCTACTACTGCCACAACTAATTGAATGGTGCAGTGCTGCTATTATCTTTGCTCTGATACAGGCCTTCTCAACAGTTCAAGGACTTGGGATGCTGAGTCCCATAATGAGTGCCACTTAGTGGATTATTTCCCCTTCTTGTGGATGTTTCACTTCTCTGTTTGGCTCGGGATGTAGTGTCACACATGCTTGGCCCTGGGTTTTGGGTCTTTCTCTATGCTTAAGTTTGTCATGTCATGACCTATGTGCAGGTGTGCTGGATCATTACCAAGATCATGAATCTGTGTCCTTTAATTTTAGCACCATGCATCCATTATGGGACACAGAAGTTCCATCACTGATGGCACGAGAAGATATGCTGATGCTTTTTTGTATTTGAAGATAACAAGAATACTTTGGATCTTTAGACTGTACTATGTTTTCTGCATTACTTATTATTTGTGAGTTTTATAGAGCGATAGCAAGACCCGAAGGTATCAGAGCACTTTACATGTTCTGTGCATAAATTTACTGCAAGTAAATATGAGCACTGGTTGGTGCTCTTTGCTGATATGCACAGCATTAATTATTTTGCACGTCAAAAGGATCTGTGGACTAGCTTATCAAATTTGGTAGTCCTTTAGCTTGTTTAATAACTCAAAAAGGTGGATGTATATACAGAGCTGACGACAGAGAGCAAATATGAAGTAACTTAAACACCATAAACAATGGGCGCACTTTATGACTCGGCCCTCATAATTTTAAATGCATATAAAGAAGGCCAACGGCAGAAATTTATTTCCTACTCTCCATGTTCCTTAAGGCAGTGAGAAAATACACGATTTTGGCTTGCCTGGAAAATGTAGTGACAAAATGCCTGTTTATGGCTTACCTACATATGCACAATACAGTCTAAAGCATGCCATCTTCATTAAGTCGTATATAAAGTACAATAAGTTCAAACACAAGCTGCCAGTTGGGTCATATGTATATGCCTATATCTATGTAGGCATGCATGTATTTTTTCTATAGCGCGAATCTCGCCAAGAGGCAGCTGAGCACGGTAATGGGTAAAATACAAGCATAAAGTCAATGAGGGATAGGAGATGTAACTGGTTGTGAACAGTTAATGCATTGTGAAGTAAAGTTCTTTCAAGAGATGTGTTTTCAACTCTTTCCTATATTCTAGCAGAGCTGGGGCGGTCCTGAAGGAAAGGGGGATGTTGTTTCATATCCTGGGTGCTTAGATGCAAAATACCTGCTGCCTTGGTTTTTCTTTTCTGCAGTCTTAGGCCCCTATTACAGTAACCTGGAAAAGGGTGAGATTTATTGTATCTGCTATATTTCAACACAGCTGGGATTGGAATATATTGGGTGCGATAAAATGGCACCCAATTATGATTACTGCCTAAGAAATGTGGCATATTCTGTGGCTTTTGGTGCTTACCAGTACATTTTGGCAGGTTTTACCTGCTGAAATTTATATAGGGGGTACAAGGCTTATCGCACAGTTTGTAATTGCGATATGTGTAGTAACAAAAGTTACCATTCATACTGCATTTAATTGAGTTGAGTGTAATCGAGGCCTTAGTCTGCAGCCTAATGGTGTCCTGGCTGTGGGTGTGCCAAGAACCAGTAGAGATGTCGAGCGTGTCTGCAAGATAAGTATGGATGCTAGTTGTGATGGCTTTGTAAATGATGCTGTTGGTTTTGACGATGGTATGGGGCACTATGGGGAACCAATGGAGTTCCTTCAGGATGGAGGGGATGTGATCAAATTTCTTCAGGCCCTGGATAAGACGTGCTGCAGCGTGTAGGATGGCCTTAAGGGGTGCCAGTGTGGAGTCTGAGAGGCCATGGAGCAGGGTGTTACCATCATCCAGATGTAAAAGTACCAGGGCTTGAAAAGCAATTCTGAAGTCGCTTTGTGGTAGAAACATTTTCCCTTTCTTTAGAAGAAAGAGCTGGTACTAGGCCGTCCTTGTGTTGTTTGGCAGTGTGTTTCCGGAGGGTGAGGTTAGTGTCCAGGTTGAAATTCAAGTGATTTTGCATTGGGCGAAAGTTGGGGTTTGAAGATGTCAAGATTCATGCCATTGATAATGGTTTATACTGTTTCTTCTTGGCAAATAAGATGAATTCATTCTTTGCTGGGTTGCGCTTCAGGAAGGCACTGGACATCTAAATCTGAAAGGTGCAGGCAATGTTTGAAGTGTTGAATGTCTGAAGCAGAGGAGACTGACTTTCAAGTAAAGGTGTGTCATATCATGAGCACACAAAGCTCACCTTTAAAGTATTTCACTTGCTACATTTTACCCACAAAACCAACTTCAAATTCTATCCATCATTCACAAAGATAACTGCAGCAAAAACAAGAAGCATACGTAGAAGCTTGCTTCAAACAGTGTGCCAATCAGCGACCTCTGCATGGCAAAGCATGGAGGCAGGATGCTTGGTTGACAAAGTCATGGCCCAGGAGTGACTTCAAGCCATACTTAAAAGCTAAACCTAATAATCTGTCCTTTGTAAAATCTCTAATCCCACACTGCACAGGTAAGCTTTCAACTGACTGTGAGCACTACTCGCCAAATGATAATAGAACATACTCTAATGTCCCCTGCAGCAAATTCTAGAATAACAACCATACATCCACTTTCATTGGGAGGTCTACGGAGCTTAATTTCTTGTCAATAAGTGCAAAAATATGTAAGGAAACAAAGAAAACAATGTAGCAACCAACCGCATAGTTCATTGGACCCTACTTTTAAAATAGAGGAAGATATTTTAACCTATTAATACTGCTTCCCATAATCCAAGGCCTGACAAAAGACCCACATCTCTCCTGAACTGGACTCTAAGTGATATCCAACTGTAAAGGCCCCTACTGCTTTCAGGCAACTGAAGGCAGCTGACCTAGAAAGCCACTGGAAATGGCCACATAAGGTGGTCAAGCTGCAAAAAAGGCCTTGTTACTAAGTGAGAGTGGCCGAAAGTCTCACTATTATTTTGACTAGGACATCAGAAGTACACACACTGGAGCTGGATCTACCCTCTTTAGCACCTAAGCTTTCAGATCTATGGTCTTCTGTGACACTGATTTACTAACTTTGAAGACATTCTTTGTAGTGGAAACAACTTCAGCCAGAAAGATGAGAACAGCAAACTGTTTTCCCAAAGGTCCTTATATTGTCTACAATAGGGGAAAAGTTGTCGTTTAAACTGTCGCTCCATTCACTTTACAAACCATATTGTCTTTCCTCTTGACCAGGCACTAGAATTCTGAGATTACAACTTAAAAAAGCCCTTCTTAAGTTCTACTTAAAATACATTTCTTCATTCAGACTGTTTGCTCATTACCCAGGATAGCAACAAAGCAAAGGACGCAACTATCCCTGTGTGGATACTTTCCTACAGATCTAAATCCCACAGCATTAGAGGGCTTGCGTCTCCACAGAGCTCATTCCACAGGGCAAAGGCAGCATGTATGACATTTCAAAGACACATAGCCATTGCAAACATTTGTAAAGCAGCAACTAAAGCCACTACACATACTTTTGTAAGCATTGCATTCTCATAAAGTTTCAACATTTAGCAATGTGGTTCAAATATTATTTTGTTCTAGGTCTGACTGGGCATAACCAGTCTCCCTTTCCCAGTAAATGGTGTTCCCAACCAGTTTGGATGGAAAAGCTAGCAGTGCTTGCTCCCACACATTGACAGCGCCCACACAACCATCTTCATTATAAGTATATGCTGTCCTCCAACCATGCATGTTGGAAAACAAGATGTAGGTACCAGTTGAGACTACTGGTCCAAGTTCACTGCATATTAGTGCCTAAAAGAATGAGCTGTCGCATAGTAACAGTATCTGCGCAGTGTGAATCTAGCATGTGTTGCGAGATAAAATCTCTCTGCACAAACCTGCCTATGGGCATGTTAAAATAGACCTTGACTGGGCGGCGGGTAAGACATACATACATAAGGGATATGGCCTGTGCATGATAAAGGTGCTTGCACTGAGTACCTGTGCAAAATATTAGATTGGTATCAATAACTAGAACTATTTTCCTCTCCTTTCTGCAGGTCAGGCAATTTACAACTAGTTAAAAAGGAGAATGAAGTTAACAAAAGATTGACTTTAAGGTCTACTTTTCAAAATCTTTGTTACTTGTAGGGGAGTTCAGAATATGTATATGAGCAATTTAAAATAATGCGAGTTCTTCTGAGACACCTCATTCCTTGGTCCTCTCGTTTAGGCAACACATACATTTATTTAACAGGAAATGGCCGGAAACAATAGCATGGTCACAGCATAATCAAAGGAATGTGCATTCTTGGAATGGATGATGGCCTAAAGGACCAATAGATCCACAGTTACAATAGGCAATCAACCTTTCCTTTTAGGCCATCACTTCTGTTCCCAATTTTCTTTACAGATTACCAAGCAAAGAGCTTTGCAACAGCTTGTATCAAGGGGTCTCTGTTAACCACTAGAATTGTATTTATATAGCACTTACCACCCTGACAAGGATTCACGGCAAAATAAAATAAAAAAATAAAGAGAGATCCCGGGGTGAGCCAGGGGCCGAAGGGACGACGCAATGGCTGTTATTAATGGGAAGGTAGGCGTGTGACACCGCTTCCCAGGTTGATTTCGACCCAGGGAGCCCATCCTCTGGGCCCAAAGCATTTTATAAGGAGAGGATAAGCATGCCCCCCTCCTACCCAAGGATATTTTCGGCCCCAGGGGCCCCATCCCCCTGGGGCCCCTAGTTATTTTTCTGGGAAGTGTGATGTGTGGTGACCCTCCCAGGCCATTTTCAGCCCCGGGGACCCCTTCCCCCAGGGCCCACAGCATTTTTAAGGGGAGGGGCGTGCAGCCCTCCTCCCCAGGCCGCTTTTGGCTCCAGGGATCAATTCCCTACGGCACGCATTATTATAAAGGGGAGAGGGGCCGTGTGCCCCCCCCCTGAGCCATTAATGGCCCCGGGGACTACATCCCCTGGAACTGGCTCACATGCTATGTTGTGGGGAGGCCATCCCCGGGACACAGCAGCTTCCCTGCCCACACCGGCGCATGGACATGGATGAGGTTCCTATCTGGTGCATCTCTGTGCAAAGCAGGATTATCATGTTGCTGATGGGTTGACAGGCCGAAGCCCAAGAAGTATAGGCTAGAATCACTGCTCATTTGTGTTGAGACTAAAAATCTTCAATCCCCATGAAACTATGCATTTTCAGTGTCTATGAATCCATTCCTAATTAAGGTCATCAAAGGACACTGATGCCGATTGAAAATGCCTCTCATAACCAACTTAAAGCACTCTTTATGGCCTCTAGTGAGCAGGCAGAATAGTCAGACTAGTGTGAAGATATGTAAGTGTATTGTGTAAGATATATAAGACAGATCGTGCAATTCCGATTTGGAAGAGGGCTTTATTTCAGAGCAGTATAGTGAAAGCTGCTGCTGCTGAAAAGAAACTGAAGAAGCCAGTAAATGTGGTACTCTTAAATATATATATATATATATATATATATATATATATATATATATATATATATATATATATATATATATATATATATATATATGTTTTACAATTCCTTGAGGGTAATATAGATAGCACTAAGTAATAACCCAAACAGGTTGGGGAATCATGTTGCTTTCAATGGCAATTAATTTTTGGTTAAGAAACACAAATGAAAAATAGCTAAGTATAGCTTTATTCTTGAAATCTATATGTCAAGTTCCAGATAGTATTTTATAATTTTGGGCGTTTTAAAGCTAGTTTACTTTGCTCGAAAATCGCTTGGGAAGGAAGTGAAAGGGTTCTTATTCATTCATCTTTTGTCTTCAATATTAGAATATACTTCTCACAGTTTGTATTACAGTTATAGAGGAAGCGACAACTGTGGACTATATGTGATGCACTTAGCTTTGCTCTTACATGGGACTTGCTCCTTTAGAAGACCAGCACACACCTGAAACATTGGCTTTGAAGTGCTCCATGTGTGAGGGTGGTAGGAAAGATGTACTGATATAGAATGGCACTGCTAAGCCCTGTATCAAAATAATAATTGCGGAAAAGTGCAAGCATGGAAGGGCATATTGGAAATAATAAGCTGATAGTGTTCATGGACCACTATTAAATTAGAGGGGCAAAGATTGGGATATTCGGTGCTCTCCTAGCTGTACAGCTTTTCTGGGATGATGAAGGATCCCCTTCCCGTAAATAGCTTGACAAATTTATAACTGTGCTTCTTCAGGAGACCTGACCGGGTCCATGATCTACAATCTTTTTGCATCCAAGAATAAAAGACATTGCCACTTTAGTTGCATCCTTCCTTTACTTCTCGACTGTAACGGAGTAGAGAATGAGAAATCCATCTTTAAAGTTGTACAATCACAATTCAAATTAGGGGGCAGACTGAAAAAAAATACTCCATGTAATAACATTTAATATTCATCTAACACCTGCCCATTAAAAACATCAAAAAATAGCCTGAAGGAAATAGAAATCCTGGAGGAACATCTGTATTTAATAAGAGGGTTATTGTTTCCCTCAGAATTTAGTGGGGTAGTAGTTCAAGCTGCACTTGAGGCTAGGTTGAACAGATCTCCAGTGGAGTGAGCCTCTTCTTTAAGGCCACATTCAAATTAAACATGCATTGGCAAAACCAAAAAGTCTAGGCTTTTTTAAGTTAATGTGTTTTTTGTTGGAATGCCTTTGCATTGGATGGATAGATAGAAGGATACTAAATGTTATTATACAGATTTCAGGAGCCACCACACCGTTGCTGCTTAATGCAGTGATTGTTAGTCATATACTGAGTCCAGTAATTACAGCTGCTATAAGGCCTTTGCAGACCTGCAAAAGATAGAGAAGACTCGTATAGTGCCAGTTCTGACATACTACAATAACTCCCATCAAAAGTCTGGATCACCTTCAAAATCCCAATCACCATGCAAAGCCATCTAAGGCAACTCACTGCAGTCCAACGAAGAGCGGTTCTCCCAGTTATGCTCACATATATGGCTACAAACTGCAAGATGTTTGAAAAATCCTCCATTATCCAAGACAGTAGGACAACTGCACTTGGAAATAGTACATTGATATATCTCGAAAGCCCTTCAAGAATCACATCCTTACCTCTAAGGAGAGTTAAATGGTAGAACCAGAAGTGTTCACCCAAATAAGGTTGGCTTACACCCCCCCACCCCCAGTGCAGTACTAGTGGAACCTAAATGCACAGCAGATGAAGTTAATTAACTAACAGAAGTTATAGAGTGATTAAAAATGTCTGTTTTAAATGGCCAGGTACCTGTCCAGTAATTATTCCAAATGGTGATGCCTAGTTTAAGGATATCATTTTTCATTTAACTAAGCAATGAATGCCGACAGGGTGGAATAAGGTATTAGGATTTTTGGAAACAATTTCCACTTTGTCCTTTTTAAATTCAACTTTGTCAAAGCTCAAAACATACGTTTGTAAGACTAAACAGGTCAACTATGCACTTATTCTAACACAAATGTAACGCTTAGTATGCATCCACTGGTTATAACATTTACAACGAAAAACAACTTGCAACATAATGTCTCATCTTTGTATGATAAAGACCTCAAATTATTTTGCCATTTGCCACACTAGGTATCTCTGCGACACATCCTCATTTATGCTTGTAATGGTTTAAATCAAGGGTAACTCACCACATACTAACACACTTACATCATCATCAGCAAATTATTCCTGAATCAGCAATCCATTCTAAATAAGAACATTGTGGTCAATATTTCACTCATCAATAACTATGTAAAAATCAGATTAACATTAGCAGATTGCAAAGGCTCTTCAGGGCACATGTGAAGAATCTTTACACCACACTTCAACAGCTATTCAAGAGGAATTGCAGTAAAAAGTGGTACATTTTGGTAAGCAACGGGCTTACTGCACAACATGAAACTGTAGTTTCGCATGAACACCGTCAGCCCACATATCTAGGCACATGTGTTCATTTGGTCAGATGCTGCCACCCAAGCAGGGCCACAAGGGAGACTCTTGCATTTTATACCCAACTTCAGTTATTCAAAATTAAACTTATCTCAATTCAGGAATTAGCTTGACATCCAGAAACCATCCTCGGGTCCTCTTCCGTAAACATTTAAAAACCCATTATATATTTAATTTCATGTCAACCAGATGCTCACGCTCTATTAGTTTTAATTCGTAGTGTGTATGTTGGGGTTCCTATTTCTAACTGTAATGTATTTCTGTCAATTTCACTTGGGCTAGGAGCCTCAAGGCAGAGTTCATACATGTTGTATACGTGGCATCAACAGCTCGTGGCCCTACCTACCTCCAAAGGCTCACTTCAAAGACAGGAAATGTATACATAAAAAGCACACTACTTGTACAACACTGGCTACCATTGGAACTTCCTAAAATCGGTGCCCCTGGAAGGGATGGTTTATTTCTTTAATCTGCTGGAATAATCGGTTAACTTGAAGAGCATAAAGAAAGTGACAGGACAGTGTCATAGTGCTGTCCCAACCCAGGAACTAATTTCAACCATAGTGCCACGTGTGATTATTAGAAGCACCTCACAACTGAACAGCGCCAGGGCAGATGATCGTTTTACAGGTCTGCGCTCCTTAGATTAAATAACTTGTACAAAAGCAGTTTGGGCATTATGAAAGACCCAATTTGACTGCAGGCAAGGAAGCAATAATGTGTGGACCTATAGGAGTGTAATGTACTGAAATATACCAGTAGGGGGAGGGGAGCGTCCTACGTTACCCTGCACAAGATGTCTTGGTGCTGTGCCCACTCAGAGTAGGGTGACCAGAATTTTAAAGCCAAAAACCGGGACATTTCACAAAAATAGAAGGACTACAATTCTACTTCAAGCGAGCGCACAGAATGACAGCGCTCCTCAGCAGAGAATTACAGAACAGGCAGTAAGAACATACATAAAATACAATTTTTAAACCAAGTAGCTTGCCTGTTAATTAAATTGCTTTTCTGAAACAACTGCTAACCATCCCTGCTTTATAAAACATAAAAAGCACTTCCCGCCGTTTTCAGTCGACCCTCTCTAAAAACTCGGGAAATGAGCAACATTTCCTGAAATCTGCCGGGACAGCTGGTGAAAAAACCTAACTCTGAGGAGTTTAGGATCGGCAACATCAATGTTACAAAAAGTGAAAACAAAAGTACAAAAAGATTGTGCAAATTGTTTTTGCAAATATATAAATTCTTGCTCTAGGGGGCAAACACAAAACAGCTTACAGAGGGATACTAGCACATAAACAAGCAGCACTGATATCTAACCCGGTGTAGACGTCTCAGCAGCATTTGCAAATGTTGCCTGAAACACTGGCTACCATAACACCGCGTATAAACTCTCCATGCTCAAGAGATGGCAACTAGGCCTGGGCGGTAAATTCCGTTCCGCTCGCGGAATTTGCGGAGTTTGGGTAATTTCGTGTTCCGCGGAGAACGCGGAATTGCCAAAAATTCCGCGATCTGCGGCTTCGCGGAATTTTTTGCTTGTTCGCGCTTTCAAAGCGCGTGTTCGCGAGATATTTCCCCACGAGCACGTAAACAGCGTTCGCGAACAGGAAAAAAGCATCGCGAACAGGCGGAACAAGCAATTCCGCGTGTTCGTGGAACTTTTGCGTGCTCGTGGAGATCTTTTACCGTTTTGCGGAGCTTTGCGTAGCGCGACTACGCAAATTCTGCACACCCCTAATTACCTCGCAAGGCGCATGAGAGCCTGCGAGTAAACAGCCACGGTTGTGCTCGCTGGCCCTGCCAGGCTTGCTTGCCCATGCCCGTCCCTTCCAATGAGCTCTCCTTCGTAAAAAAGCAACTAAAAACGCAGCACTCGAACGGGTGCTGAATTCATATGGCGCATCCTAAGAAAACAAGCATTGGCATAGCCAATAGGTCTCGCCTTTGGGACATTTTAAGTGTTTAGCAAGAGCTATTGGTTTTGCCAATATGTTTAAGCTATCATGTAGAGGTGCGGCTGATGTACAGTATGTTATAAAGTTTTAATAAGTGTTATAAACATTTTTGTTACCTTAGATATAATTAAGATATTATGTATAACTGAGCGACTGTATTAAAAAAAAAGAATGAACATAATAAATGCCATAACGCATGCTGGGGGGCATGAAAACAAAAAAAATAAATCACTTACCTGCTGCTCTGGTCTGCTCTGTTCCTGCTGTGCCGCTACAAGTGGTGACTGCTTTTTGCCTGTCCCTGCGCAAGAGGAAGCGAAGGACTCTGGTGTTTGCTGCGCTTACTGGGGTAAGCCGCCGGTGTCAGTACCACTGCTGGGGACTAAGCAGCTGTGACCACTCTCCCTGGTGCTTCAAATAACGTGATGCAGTCCTGCACACCAGAGGCTGCATTTCAAAAATAGGGGCAAGTGTCACCAAGTGCTTGGCTGCCGCTACGAGTGGTGACTGCTTTTTGCCTGTCCCTGCCCAAGAGAAAGAGAGGGACTCTAGTGTTGGCTGCGCTTACTGGGGAAAGCCGCGGGTGTCGATAACACCGCTGGGGACTACTCATCCCACAATGCCCTTGTGCTGAGCAGCTGTGATTAATCAAACAAAAAAATAAATCACTTACCTGCCACTCTGGTCTGCTCTGCTCCCGTTGTGCCGCTACGAGTGGTGACTGCTTTTTGCCTGTCCCTGCACAAGAGGAAGTGAAGGACTCTGGTGTTTGCTGCGCTTACTGGGGTAAGCCGCCGGTGTTACTACCACTGCTGGGGACTAAGCAGCTGTGATCACTCTCCCTGGTGCTTCAAATAACATGCTGCAGTCCTGCACACCAGAGGCTGCATTTCAAAAATTGGGGCAAGTGTCACAAAACGATGGAGTGAAAGCGCTGCAGCGTCCCGCGAGTGGTGCGCGCGCGCGTCCGTGATGCTTGTGGCCATTTTCTCACTGAATTGGCCAGTGGAGGCAGTGAAAGACCGACGTTCCATGAGCTTGGAATGTTTGCAATATCCCTGCTCCTGAGGCTAATTAATAAACCGTTCCCTGAAATGTACGAATGATATCAGGGCAGCGTGCCGTGGTGGGTTTATTATGGGCCTAGACGCTGCAAATCCGCTTTCACTAAAATAACCACTGCATAAGGGAAGCCCGTTCTAGGGGCTTGAGCGATTACATAATCGGGAGGAAGAAGAGTGGTCCGTATAGCCGTTGACAACCATGCCAAGTTATCGCTCGGACACCCCGGAGATAGCATACAGATTAACAGTGTGCTTAGTATAACGTAGAACCGTGGAGATTCCACACTTTATTCTTTGTGCATCTCCTCAAGGCAGGAAGCATCAACTAAAAACAAGCGGTCTTCACTGTCTTCACTTTTCAAGCACTCGCACTCGTGCTTGTGGCGGCATCCACCTTGCGGGAGCGAGCAGCGGCCATATGTTTGTAATTAACGTGACCGCGCCGCAAGGTGGATGCCGCCACAAGCACGAGTGCAGTGCTTGAAAAGTGAAGACCGATGGCTAAAGGCCCTCCTAGGGAAGCGCATGCGCGCTGCCTAGGCGAGACCTAAAAAGTGTTTTGAGTCTGCTGCATTGTGGAAACAAATAGTCGTAAAAATCGTCACTGTGTCTCCATCCTGGCTATGTGACGAACGGGGCCTGAGGGGATGAACAGGCCTCCTAAAGAAACTGAAGGACTAGTGATTGCATCATTTTCAAAGGTAACCACTGTATTTTTTTTTAACACTATATATAGCATTAGGATTTTATAGAAGCCCCATCTTAATTATGTTTTTGTTGCCAATTCAGACAGTATGCATCAAATACTTTTCTGTTCTATATAGGTAGAGGGAAGAGAGAGCTGTGTGCTTGAAATGACAACCTTTTAAGGAGGAAAAATACTCTACTAATCAATCTGTGCTGAAACACACCAGCAGTGAAGAGCTGCATCTGAGCAGAATGAGGGCAGCCACACCAGGACCCTGAGAAGTGCTGGCAGGAGGCTGAAGCGCTGGGATACAAGTACAGCCGGGGTGGTACCAGGCACAGAAGACTACTCCAATTGAGGACGCGGTACTAGTGTGCGATGCATATCTGCTGCATAAGGCACTCTTGGTGAGCGGGAGCAGTCTTCAGTCTCCAGGCTGACGGCTTATACTGCACACAAAATTTTCAGCTCCCTGCAAGTTGAAGGTGTTGTATGCATTGATGGTAACTGGTTGTGGACTACTTTCCTCTCGGAAGCTCATGTCTTTGAGCGTGCACTGAAAAGTAAACAGGGGAAATGCCAACACTCACAGTTGCCTGACATACCAATCACCCGAAGGCTGTCTGGTGGGTTGAGTTTTGTATGTGAATGACACTACAATGGCAGAGGGGGCTGGGCACATTGCCCCACTGTATGTATGCTGTCCTGTGGGCTGATGTAAAATATAAATGACATTTCAAGTAAGCAGTGGCTGAAGGGGCCCGACTCAAAACTCATTATGTAATGTGTGTTGAGATATATATATATATATATATATATATATATATATATATTGGCTCACGCAACGAAAGGGGTTCACAAAATGCTCAAACTGTAAGGCCTGCCAGTACGGTGTCAATAAAAAAACATATAAAACACCGTTCAGTGATAGGGAGGTGGAGATTGCACGTGCCTTGCACTGCAAAACAGACTATGCCATATACATCTTGGAATGCTCATGCAACCTAAGATATGTAGGGAGTACTAAACTCCCTGCAAACAAAAGAATTTTACAACATCTTAGGACGATAACAAACCGAGATCCAACCTACCCCGTAGCCAGACATTTTCAGGAAACCCACAACAATGACCTGAAACATCTCTCATATTACCTCATAGACTCTGTACCAAAGAATAGAAGAGGAGGTGATAGAGAAGGTGCACTGCGAAAACTAGAAACAAGATATATTTTAAATCTCGACAGTAAATCCCCGGGAGGCCTTAACACCACAGAAGACCCTTAAATAACAGCAGTTTTAAATCATTTTAGATCATGATTTTTAACAGGGGTTTGTACATATGAAGACTCATACAATTTGCTAACGGAGCTGCGACCTATTACAAGGGATAAAGGGAGGATGTATTATACCAACGGAAAGTATAAACTATAACAGTGAGAGGCTGCCAACTGACCTTCACCATAAAAATAATGTTTTTTTAGCAATTGTTATTTGCACATTTAGGGGTGTAATGTTTACTATTAGAAGGTTACTTTTAAGGTCCATATCCGCAATGTTAAGGAAGTGGAACACATCTTGCACAAGCACTTTTCACATATTTTCATCTTTAAAGAGATTTGGTGAATAGCACAGGACAGGACGAACAACATCATAGATAAACCAAGTTGAAATAAGTTTCACAACAAAAAAACTGCATTTATGCAAATATGCTATAAAAATGGTTTTTATGGTGTTTTTTACTATGTTTTACATTCCATTTTTAATACAGGATTGACCCAAATAATTTTAAATATTAATTTTATCCTCTATTTATATCTCACATTACAAATGTATGAAAATCAGCTGCTACGGTACTTATTATGTGTTTATTTATTGTCATATTTATTTTGTACCCATGATCGAAGGCAAATGGAGATATTGAAATACAATATTGTAAAGAGTTGCAATAAGATAAAATTGGGGGGAGAAGAAAAAAAGAAAAAAACGTGAATGTACAAGATTTAAAAACTATAGTATGTCTTCTATGTCTATGGGGAGATCACCGGAACCTTGCACTAGGCACTGTCACTTTAAAAAGGGAGAAAATGCTAAAGAGCGCCGTCATGTGATCAAGGTCCAGGAGGGACCGAAACGCGTCATGGCCGACTGAAAATAAACGACTTTTGCACAGAAACGTGGTCCGTGCCTGCTTTCCGATTCCAGGACTGGTGAAAGATTTGAAGCAGTGTGTGAGGATATATATATATATATATATATATATATATATATATATATATATACACATACATATACACACATATACACACACACACATTTTTATTGTGTATTATTTACAAGAAGTCAAGAGGCACAGCTAAGCTTTCTCTTAGCCAAGTAATAAAGAGGTGTGCAGGGAGAAAGAAGTGGGGCACAGGAGTCGTGTACAAGCGCATTAGGATACAATGCACTAGTAATAAGGCGGAAGGGATATCAGTCATGTGTGTGGCGGACTACCCGTCTGCCGATCTCTAAATCAGGCCCCAAGTCTCTATTCCCACAGAGTAAAAATGAAGGGACCTAGATAAAGTAGAAAAGAAACAACATTTGCACACTTGATGGCACACATACTAGGTCATGATCAGGCAGCGCAGTACACAACACACAACATACCCAAAGTATGTCCATCGAGCTCAATGTCATTACTCAAGTTGTCTTCTGAAATGTTATCGCTTATATCACTGACATAAGAGTCATCCTCGGACACCTACAAGCAGATAAAGATGTTAAAAAAACTGTGTGGACAGTTGAGGAAAATGCATATAAATCCATTGCTTGGCGAAGAAGACATCTAAAAGCACAAAATGTTCGATTGAGCTCTAAAAGCTATGTCCTCGTGTCAAATTTGTATATAAAAAAAAAAAATCTTATTATATAAAAACGTTCTATTGCCATACTATAGGAATTGTTAATTATACTATTTCGGTTTACTGCATTTACAATATGGCACAAAAAACATATTACACAACAAATTGTTTTGGTACATAGGACATTTTCAGAAAAGAACGAGGAGCTTGAGCCTTGCTCAAACATTTGGATCAATGTCATGACCCTGACCCCAAGATGGCAACTTACCACTACATTGACTTGCACATGACTTCAACCATAACCATTATCTCAGCTTGCAACCACTTGGAAATGGCAAATTCACTAAAATAATACCATTACAGTACTAGCAAAGTGTGCCGTGGTGATGGTATGGGCAACTCAAGTGTAAGGTCATGCTTGATGTAAGGAGAGTGATGTACTGGTGTTCAGGTAATAATGTTATTTTACTGGGCCAGATGAGGAGCAGTCCAAAGCCTTCATCTGTCGTGAAACTAGGATGACGAAAATGTCAAACAGGAGACAAAAGCCTGGACTTCACTAACTAGCACACAAAGTACAACCTGCCAAACATTGACTATGTTTAAAGTAGGTGTGTGAAATTTGCTTAATTTCTTTTTGTGTAATGTGAAATTTTAGAAAAATGAAGCAAATTAGACGAAATGCAAAATCTGTCTTCTTGTGCTATATTTTAGAGCAAAATGTATCTCCGCACCAATTTTGGATGCGAGGGCGCACTTTGCATTAAAAAAAAAGCATGAAAACGAAAGAGCCATTAACAAGAGCCACTGGCGTTATATCTGTTCAAGTTGATCTGTGCTCTTGAGATAGGATTTTTACCCAAGCAACTCCCAATTATGCCAAGTGGGTAATGGCGCAATCTTGTAGAATTTTATGCAAAAAACAACATGAAATGCTGTAAATTAGGGGAATTTACAAGATTTCAAGTCATAGAGCTAATGGTATGTCTATACAGATTGCAGAATATTTATTTTCAACATAATGTGAGAGATGTACCAAATAATCAAAGACGGTGTGCTTGCAAATGAGTTTAGTTATCATTTTGATTAATACAGTTCGGGGAATGGTAGATTGCTACATTTCTGTTGGAAAAGAAAAGTGACAACAGAATTGTTTATTGTCGTGTTTGAAGGTACTGCAGATGCCAAAGCATAAGTCAAATCTAGTTAATGGGGAACGATTTAAGACAGTCTGTCACGATTTAACGCAAAAGATACTTTCCAGTGCTCCATCAAAGTACAGAGAGGTCTGTTACAGCAAAGTCGTGACCATAACTAGTTGTACCAAACTACCTGGGGCTTTAAAAAAATGTCACAGTGACTTTTGAAGGCAATGCATTTAAAGTATGTAGTAGCACAGTGTTACAACACTGAGCCAAGTTATTTCACAAACTCAGTTTATTGTAATATGCAGGCACCACCAACAGTGCAGCCTGCCAATGCAGCTCCCAGTCTCCGACTCCGACTGACATTCAGTAGAACATCACAACCATGGAGACTGCGAACATTCCTGGCATGAGCTGCTGATATACATTTAAAGGAGCTGTGCACAGCCATAATACATCCCCCTTAGATAACAAAATAATGAATAATATAATACATCTAGATTTTAACTAATAAAGAGCAATCAAGAACATAAGGATACACCCACCCCAAATGTTTGCCTGAAGAAAAGAATGAAAGAATAATACAGCATATTTGTGATGAACACTACTTCTAAACAAAATTTCTGAAGAAAGATGGCACCCTTCTGGATCTTGGGGCTGGATGAGCGGGATCAACTTGGCCCCCAGGCCCCTTCCAGGGAAGATCATCAGGAGGACTCATCCCCACATCTGTAGGCAACTTGTTACCCGGGTACCGCACCAACCTGGACATGCTCCACATGCTACCAGTATGGACTGTCATCACATTTCTCCTGATAGAGGTGATGATACAGGGACCCAAGTACTCAGTTACTTCCTTCCTCTCACATCTTGGTTTCTTTATCATAAAGTGATCTTCCACTTTCCATTTCCTGCCCTTTCCTGAGTTTTTCTCACCATACCTATGCTTATACCTCTGCTGGTAGGACCCGATTCTGGCACCCAGCTCCTCTCTGTCCAGGATAACAGCACGCTTGATAGGCAACCACTAAGGGTTTAACTTGGAAGCATCTGCTCTACCCCTCAAAGACTCAAAAGGTGACTTCTGCGTGATACAATTGGGAGCAGTGCGATGCGCCCCCCACATATCCCTAAGCAAGCCTGTAAGTGGTACCTTGGACTCCAAAGCTCTGAACACCGGCCTTCACTATCCTATCCATGCGTTCCGCAAGACCCTTGTCCTGCGGCACATAAAGAGCTGTCTTCTGATTTGTTATCCCAAAGTAATTTAAAAACTCTTGCATTTCATGTGAGGTGAACGGCACCCAATTATCCGTCACCAGATACTTTGGTAACCCTTCACCTGCAAATTCATCTCTAAGGAACTCAATGACAGTGCCTACACACCTAGTAGTTACCCATTTGGACATGTAATCCACCAACAGTAACACAAATCTCTTCGTTGGCGGTAACAACTCAAATGGGCCAATTATATCAAGGCCCAACATTGTCCAAGGCTCTTCTGGAACAGCAACTGGTGACAAAGGGGCAGTATTAGTCACATGGGTTTTATCATTGGAAGCACACAAACACCTTTTCACCACCTCCTCTGCTTGGTGATCTCTCCCCAATCACCAGTACCTCTCCCTGATCCGGGCCTTAGTGAGACTTCAACCAAGGTGGCCTTCATGGGCTAAGCTGATCATCTTGGGCTTCAAGCCTCTGGGTGGGACAATACTTTCACCCCTCGGAAGGTCCTCTTGCAATAATGCGAGCTCATTTCTTACTGACCAGAATGGTCTCAGTTCAGGGTCGAACACTTTATAATTAGGCCACCCATTCACTACATAGGTTTTAATAATTGGAAATAGTACCTCATCCACACTACTTTTCAGCCACTCCTCCCTCGTAATTATGGGCTACCTCACCCAATTCAAACAATTTACATCGTCAATGACCCCATCATTTTTGCCAGACACCGGCAGCCGTGACAGGCATTCAGCTGCCTTATTAGTCGTCCCAGGAAGATAATGGACCTGGAAGTTAAACTCTTCTAGATCTTCACTCCATCGCTTGAGTCTAGGGGTCAATCTCCTGCTGTTGTTACAGGAGAACACCGAAACCAAAGGCCGGTAGTCAGTTCTCACCAAGAAGGGAATGCCCCACAGATAAAACTTAAAATGTTGGACCACCCAGACTATAGTCAGAGCCTCTCTCTCAGTACAAGAGTAGTGTTCCTCTGCCTTCCTAAGCGCTCCTGAGGTAAACATCACTACCTTTTCCACGCTACCTTCAACTTGAGAAAGTACCGCACCCAGTCCCCAAAGAGTGGCATCAGTGGTCAATATAGTCTTTCTCCTGGTGTCAAAATGACCCAAGGTGGGCATTATGCTGATACCCAATTTCACTGCTTTGAATGCTGCCTCAAATTCCTCTGACCAAGCAAATGAACCCCCTTTTTCAGTATAGTTCTGAGTGACTCCATCACACTCACAAAGCCCTTAATGAACTTATAGTAGAACTCAGCGAGTCCCAAAAATGACCTCACCTGTTCTTTGTCAGTAGGCGGGGGAGCATTCCCAATACTGTCCACTAACTCCAGTTTAGGTTGGATGCCCTCACCCGAGAGAACATGGCCCAGGTACGGGACACCAATTCTACACTTCTGCTTCTTCACTGTGAGGCCCTTGTCTGCCAATCTCCTCAATACGCTTCTTAAAACTCCATCATGCTCACCGCATCATTACCATAAATGAGACTGTCATCCTGGAAGAATAAGATGTTAGACATTCCTTCCAGGACTATTTTCATTATCCTTTGAAAACAAGCTGCAGCTGAGGTCAGGCCAAACAGCATTCTAGTAAACAGATATGCCCCCAGCGGTGTTACAAATGAGGTCATGTGCTTCAAGCCTTGGTGTAACTGTGCCTGGTGGGTACCTCCCTACTTGGTGGAACAGAGGAGTTGTATTCATGGCATCTGAAGGTCATGACATTTGAGGTGATTTGATGCCCTGGACATTACTAAAGTAACCAACCCTGCCTCCTTATGGTTACAACTACCTTTTGCCCTCGGACAACCATATATCCCTCATCGTAGAAAATCTGTTGCTGTTATTAACCTTTCAGTTTTCCATGCCCAATGGATGAAATTAAATTCTCCTGGTTTGCAAAATTGCACGCCTACAAAGTTAGATATCCCTTCCAATAGAAACCAGTCTTACCTGGTGCTGGACCTGGCCCTCTCTGCAGGGTTATCCCCAAACCTTTTGCCTTCCTCCTTCCCTTTTATTCTGACCCTCTTTTTGTTGGCTTTAGGACTCTGGGTACTTTACCACTGCTAACCAGCAATAAAGTGCATGTGCTCACTCCTCTAAACATGATATGATTGGTTTACACCTGTTTGGCATATTTGATTTACATGTAAGTCCCTTGTAAAGTGGTATACCATATACCCAGTGCCGGTAAATTAAATGCTACTAGTGCGCCTGCAGTACTCATTGTGCTACCCACAGAGGTAGCCTTTCAAACCTGTCTCAGGCCTGCCACTGCAGGGCCTGTGGGTGCAGTTTACTGCAACTTCAACTTGGTATTTAAAACTACAAGCCAAGCCTTAAACTCCCCTTTTATTACATATAGGTTACCCTTACGTAGGCCCTAAGTAGCCCTATGGGCAGGGTGGTGTGTAAGTAAAAGGGAAGACATGTACCTTTATGTCTTGCATGTCCTGGTAGTGACAAACAGCACATTTCGTTATTCACTGCTGTGAGGCCTACTCCTCTCATAGGCTAGCATTGGGAATTACCTTATATACTTTTTATTTGTAATTCATGATTAGAAAGGAGTGGGAGTTGCCATGTTTGGTATGTTTAAAATGGTAGTGATAAATCCTACTTACTGCCAGTGGAGGCTCCTCCGCAATGGAGGAGGAGCATCGCCCCACTGCCTGGCTCAGAGCCAGTAAATGAAAAATAAAACTATGTTATTTTTCATTTTGCGCCTCTGAGCCAGCTTGTGATGGGAGGGGTGGGGCGGGACATTGGGAAAAGGAGTGCGACGTGCACTCCAGTCCCTAAGTGCGCATATGTGTTTCGGCCGGCCGTCTCAGGCCGACCAAAACGCACATGCACACTTAGGTTTTCTCCAGCCCAGCTGCATTGAGCAGCCGGGCTGGAGAAACCCCACAGACTCCCTGGTCTGAGCAGGGCGTCTTTCCTGCCTGCTCAGACCGAGCAGCGCGGGATTGCAGGGAGTCCGTGACGTGGCCCCAGTGCTTGTTGGGACCAGGTAGGAGGAGACCGAGCGCGACGCGGGAGGCAACTCCAGGTAAGTTTTTACATTAAATTAATTTTTTTATTATAACCCCCCCCACACCGCCCCCGGTGCACCCCCCCTTCTGTGCTCCCTCCACCCGCCCCACCACCTCTTTACTGTGGCGGCTGCGACTGCTTACTCGTGGAGTTGGATTTCACATTACTATTTTAGAAATGCCACTTCTAGAAAGTGGGTTTCTGTGCTTAAAACTCTTTGTGCTTTGCAGCCTGTCTCCAATACACGTCTGGGTGACAGCTACACTTTGTGAATTCTCTCCAGACAGTCACAACACAGGAAGGGCTGGGTGTGACAGGGGATACATCTGCATTCATCTACATACTGATGGTCTTCCTGGGCAGGGAGAGATGCTTCACACTTACATCTGAATAGGTTGTGTTCGGCCCTCACACAAAGGGCTGATTTACCCCCTACTGATAGTCTGGAGCCAGGGCTGGGCTGAAAGGGATCTCTGTACACTTCTTAGGGTTCCTTTGAAGTCACCCTCTACAACAAAGGCATTTTTGAGTATAAGTACTGGGGATCTGACCCCTATCTTTAGACACTGCATGGGACTTGTAACAAGACGCTGCTGGCTCTACATCTTCCAATTGCCAGGAGGACTACCGTGCTGCCTGGAGAAACCGCCATTCCAATTTACTGCTTTGCTCTGTTGGCCTGCTGCCTGCTGATTGCTGGGCTGAAGAAGGGACTGACACTTTGTAACTATCTGAATGAACTGTCCTGCTGCCTGCTACCTGCTTGTGCCCCAACTGCTCTCCAAGGGCATGTTGACTTGCCCTCTGTTTTGAGATCTCAGGGCCATTAAAGTTCTTGCCTACACACCACTGCCATGGGACTCTGTCAGTCGCGAGTCCAGCAAAAGGGTGTACTAACCGGGAGCCATGATTGATTGCTCCTTGCTTTGTATTCCACAACCAGCATGTGTTGAGCGCTCCCAATTTCCCCCAGTTTACCAGGATCAGCGCGTGCAGGGCACTAGTGTCTTGCGAACGCGTGTTGAGCACTTTGTATCCTGTGAAGCCCCGCGCGTGTTGAGCGCTCTGTAAACTCCAAGGACCAGCGCGTGTCAAGTGCAACTTATTTCACAGAAAGCGGTGCATGTTTCCACACCCTGTGCTTGCCGTAGCGCCGAGGGAAGCCCTGTGGTCGTGGCCCCACCTGGTCCCTGTGACAACAGGAGCCGCGTCACAGCAGCGCCAAGGGAACCCCCCTCCCAGTGTAGCCCCTCCAGCAAGGGAATCGTGACGAGCAACAGTTTGGAGATAGGTGCCGTTCCGAGGCACCATCTCCCTGCATGCAACATTTCTGCTGCCCTGAGGGAAACCCCCCCCCAGCGAGGCCCCTGCAGTGCGAGAGATGCGATGGAGAGTGCTCAAGATCCGCAGTGGCAAGAACAGGACACCGCTTCTGAAGGCCATGCCAGAAGCGCTCTCGAGCGCCAGCAGGCTCATCTCACTCAGAGAAAGATACTGTTGTGTGGAAGGCACTTCCCGTGCAAGTGAAGCTGTCTCGCGCACTTTCGCATGCGGCTTCGTGGGGATTCTTTTTCTGCACATGTTGCGAGTCTGAGCAGCCACGAAGGGCTCCAGACTCAAAGCTTGGGACCAATGTTCTTCTTTGAAGCATGGTGGAGCCCCCTTGGGGGACCGCGGGTGCGGCGTAGAGCCGCCACGAAAGCTTAAACTGCCTAATGCAACTCTAGCTCGCAGGACTCACCGTAAACAGTCTAATAGCAGCACAAGTGCTGCTATGCCCTATGTTTTCTTACTAATGCAATCATTTATGAATTCCCTGCAAGTTATGTGATTGTTTCTAAAACCCTGCATTCCTTGCAAAGTATACAAATGATTTTTATTGTTTTGGTCTTATGGTGTTATGTTTAATATAGTAATCTATTTTCATATAACCCTGTGGGGAGTCTTTTTTTGTGGTGTATTCATTGTGTTACTCGTTGAGTGTGCTGCACAAATGCTTTACACATTGCCTCTGTAGATAAGCCTGCCTGCTCTGCGCCAAGCTACCAGAGGGTGAGCACAGGTTATCTTGGTGTGTATGTGACTCGAGTGGTTCGGCCTGGCTTGGGTGCATACCTTAGCCAACCAGAAACCCCATTTCTAGCACCTTGATATTATTAACTAGGGCTTTAGCTAAAGCTAATGACGTGGGACCCTCGCATCTTATCAGAACATGTGTGTCAATAGTGGAGTCAAAGCAAAGAACATTTAATCTAGCGAAAGATGTAATTTATTGTGACACCTTTTAAACACCAACAAACTTATAATATGTATAAGGCATTCTGAACTACATGCACTGCTGTTAACTTGAACATCACTTATTGTACCATATTGCATTGCCTTGTTACAGTTGTGAACATGAAAATATGTAAGCCATGTTCTCAGCAATTAACCAATAAGTATTGGCTATTTTTCCTCTTAAAATATAGGATTACAGTCACACAGAAAAAATCGGAAATCTGCATCTATGTTAACATTTATGGTCTATATGATGTAGTTAGATCCTCGCATGTATCATTCGGCTTGTATGCTATTGGGTGACTAAAACTTAAAAACACATTTTACACATATTTAGGGTCTTTTAAAGTCATGCATTTTCTGGCAGTGTCTTCACATAGTTCCCTCAAATGCTTTTTCTTCTGGTAAAAGCGATAACTTTGACTCAAGATGTAAAGAAAACGGAAGGACAAAGCAGTGTAAAATTAGTTCTGAGAGGGACCTCTGACCTCGTTTTCTGAGGAGCTTGCCGACAGCAGCACTTCCTGCGCATCAAAAAACTCGGTGACAGACTCGGCGATGGACAGCCGACTTTCGTTGGACAGCTGGTGGAGGAGAGGTCGACGTCCTTCATTCCGCTTTTCCTGTCAATGAAAGATTTGGTAAAATACATTGTTGGAAGCTACGTGAGGGGAGGGGAGGGACATCCCACACAGCAGGCATGCAAGGTGTACGGAGCACTGTCACGAGGACGTTCTCGGGGGAAGGGGTGGGGGGGAAGGTGGAGAGGTACACGCGGATGGTCGCGGCTCAGCATGCATCTCTGGGAAAATGGAGCACAGCTTTAGGAATTATTCCAGACAATACCACAGATTCCTTTGCAAAACAATTTGCCAAATTATTCAACAGTTTTTAATATCTAGGTTTTATTGCTTAAGTCGAAATTTGAAAAAAATACAACACTCGTTTTGGTAGGAGGATAGAAATTTTGGTCAAATGGTTTTGTTAAGAATAATTATAGTTTGCTTCTATTTATCCCTTTGTTAAATCTTCTGCCTTTTGTAAGTGTTGCAGACAACGTGATACTATTACGCATTTCATTGGAAGGCAAAGTCCAACGTGGGAAGAATGCAAGGCATAGTTTGCGTTACTGGAATTCGAACTCGCGGCCTGAGGATTCCAGCTGCAAGCACCAGGGAAAAACTTCCTAAGTTATTTGAAGCGATATTTTCACGTACAGACAAAGCTATTACAACTCACTACCTTACTACACCGCAGGTTCTGCAAAAGACTCTGGCGAAGGCAAGGCTTCAAAACCCTTCCTTGTAGCCAAAACAGGCCCTTCTGTCAATGCAAATCACTATACTATATATGCAAGCAATTACTTTAAAAACTGTCCTCACTTTTCAGTGATGCAATCCACAAAATCAGTGCTGTGGTCACTCTATGGGACATCATACTACAGGCGGCATGAGTCCCCCAGTCTGCAATTTCCCTAGTGCTCTCATCACTCTGCAAGAAATTGTCCAGTTAACAACAATTACGCTCACCCATTCACAACAGATTATATACTTCCCATAGGTCCTATGTAAAGACATCCATATCCTAGGACCACTTATCAAGGACAGCCTAATACATTTTGAAGATATTGGCAATTTCACCTACAATATTTAAACCAATACGCGAAACAGCTGTGGACCAATATAGCCCACCCTGAACTCCCAGCAGCATCTTCACCCTGTTTAATCAGGATCCAAGCTGTATAATAGTACAAATAATGCATTATTTTGTGTTTCAGCTGGCATAGGTCAAGCCGCGCACACTGGAGATACTTGTTCTTCTAGCCCTGTCAAGACACCCAACCATAGACTCTCTATTCTGTTTATCAGTTACAAACCTACTGCTGTGTACCCACAGTATTGGGTGGGGGTGCTTGCAGCCCTGTCTAGATCATCGCTTCCAACAAATGGTCATTGGTCCCCTCTGCAGAACCAAACAAGTCCACCCTGCAGCGAAGCTCAGGAAGCATCTTAGGTTCCATATATGAACATCTTCCTCATCCTCTACCCAATCTCCATGAATGGATTTCTTTTTGCATCACTATGGAGTAAAGTTACTTGACTCAGTCGACCACCTAAATTAGAAACAGTATGGATAGCACTAAACTGGCTAAAGCTATGTGCCTCCTACAAAGATTATCAAATTTTTAAACAACCATTTGTAATCCAGCAGCTGTAGTAACACTCCACCGTCTTGTACAGGAGAATGTGACATGCCTTGGAATTTAGCTGGACAACAGCCACCAAAAGCCCAAATAAGGTTGATGGTTAAAAATATTCAACACCAGATTCACCGATTTTTTTTCAATCCAATTAATCCAGCAGAGACTGTAGAAATTGGTTAAATGCTGGCCCCCCAAAAACTTCATTCACAAACTACAGGTTGCAGAAAATGGCAAAATTATGCTTTTCGAATCCTTGTTATCAAGGTTCGTGACAGCAGTTCAGAAATCTCTACTTTTGCCTTCAAATGCACGGAAATGTTTACGATTGCCTAACCTGTAAAATAACTTTTGGACAGGGACCCCAAACCATATGTGGAAGATTTTAAGATTAAACTGTGTATCCCTTGGGTTTTCCAGTATATGAACCAAAGGCCCCAAACTTCTCATTATTTTTAAGCTTGCATTTTTTTCGCTCAGTTCCAGTTATCTATCTGACCCAACCTGCCAGAGACACTAGGAACCGAACCCAACAATCAAGCATTTACAAAACATTTACCGATTTGTTTGTGGAACATTAGTAACACCCCTGCTATTCGTACCTCATTTTCTGTCGAAGCATCTATATGTACCTGTAAATGGCCCAGAGAAGGGCAGAACCTAGTGTGCATTAATTTACTAATGGCCCAATTGATAAGTGTGAGTACACATGCGCAACTCAAGTGCACAAAAAAGCATTTACTTTTGCTAATGTCCCTCCTGATGAACAAAATCAAGTTTGGCGGAAATATGCAAATGAAAATTTCACTTACACATACAGATATTCCACCAGTATGTTAGTTCTTCCATCATGTAAGTTTGGGGTGGAACAATAGGTGTTCTCATGGAGAGGAGGGGTATGGCCTTGATCACTGGAAATGTGAGAGACATCACACATTACGCCCCTAAAGGCAGGAGCAAGTGTTTAAAAGGGGTGTGAAACATCTGTTTTGGACACCTTATATTTGCATTCGGTGTAGGAGGGTATGACCTTATACAAAAGGAAAAATAATTTACCTTTCGAGAAAAAGAGGACTAAAAGTAAATAAACAACTTTGAATAACCATAAACATGTAACGTTTTTGCCGGTGGAAATTAAGTTAGTGCAATGTTTAACACAACTCCATCGATTTTCAGACACCCCAATGTGTGTGTTTTGTGATTTTGGTGAACCCAGTAAAAGTTGTAAACCTAATCAAATCTTAAGTGGAAAACTACAAGAGCAGATAGAAGATTTAAAATAAAAAATATACTTGAATGAAACACTCAGTAATGAGTCTCTAACCCTGGCTAATAATAAGTTCAAAAAAATTGTGAGTTGTTTATTCTTCAGTGACTCTTTAGAACCCATCCTGCATCCTGAGAAAAGAGTCTTGGGTGAAGCCAACCACAACATCATTTAGTTTCCATCGTTATATTCAACACAGCAGCAGGTAGATTCAATGTGTTCTTCTATTCACTAATAATAAATCCAACTTCTCTGGGTACAGTGAATCATAAAAACTCAAATGTCTTAATCCCAGTTCCAAAGAACAGGACCGTGCAGACTAGAAGGTTTACTCCTAGACATATGGGAATTGTGGTAGAGCAAAGGGATCAGCTGCACAAAGGTACACCCTCTCTACATCAATGTAACCTCATTGAGGGGCACTACATTCAGGATGCCACAGCACAGAATGCCACCATATCGTTTTAGTTAATTACAGCTACTTTTATATGAACACTGAGGTAACAATTAAGCAAGGGGTTTGGATAAGCGTTACGAATTTAGTTTCATTTAGTGTATTTTAAGCTTAATTAAGCTTAAGGGTAAATTATTTCATTAAATTGAACTGAATTAATGTGAATTAACCATTAAGCTAAAGTTTTTTTAATTTTTTTATTTAAATTAAGAATTAGGGTTAAATATTTAAATTAAATTAATTTAATGTAAATAATGGTTACAGGCGGAAAATGCAAAACTAAATCACTTGCAACTAATTAAGGAATATAGTTAGGAATGTTTTTATTTCAATTTAAATATCCTAATGCAAAAAATATGGGGTTTAGGATTAATTATTTACTTTAACTTTCTTTAAATTACCTCAGCCTAATGGGAAGGATTGGCATCAAGTTTAAATTAAAATTTCTACATATTTAAGTTAATGAAAAGAATACTAAATTCGAAAATGTTATGATCAGTAGCACGGTCATGTAAAGAATCATTATTTAATGCACTTTAACTGATTAATTTAATTAGGGTAAGGGATACTTATTTAATTGAATTTACTGTACATATTTAAAGAATCTGGTTCCCCAATTAGAACAACAATTTTTAGTTTTAACTAATTCAGGGGTAAGATTGGCATTGGCATTATAAAATATACATTTATGAAATTAATTTTAATTAATAAAAGAAAAGGTCAATGTAGTTGCGGGTTAGATGTGGTGGGGTTAAAGCAGGGGTGAAATACATTAAATACACAACTTGATCCCTTAATCGCTGTTGACATAATGGAATAGAAATAGCTTACCCTGAAGGTAGTTGCGTCCAAGGAAAAAACATACAACTGAAATATTCTTTGTAGTTCTTTTGGGAAAGGCAGAGGCAGTTCGAGTTGCCAATGTATAAGCTAGATTATATGAATGCAACAACCACAGATATATAGTGATCAGATGTGATCTAAGGCAGGATTTGTTTTCAGAAGTTTGGTATGCCAGAAGCAGCATCTTGCTAATATGGAAATCCGGAGACCAACAGGCAGGTTACAGTA
Source organism: Calotriton arnoldi (assembly GCA_963921515.1). Taxonomy (NCBI): domain Eukaryota; kingdom Metazoa; phylum Chordata; class Amphibia; order Caudata; family Salamandridae; genus Calotriton; species Calotriton arnoldi. The sequence goes on from CAWUFW010000233.1 coordinate 3,007,995, forward strand.
GGAAAGGATGCCAAATTTATGGATAGTTTTGGAAGGAGGAAGTGGTGAGCCCATGGCCACTGGCCAACATGTACCACTCTATCTGTGAACGAAATCCCTGGTAATAAGGCTCTCGATTTTAATTGGATTAGGTTTTAAAGAAATTGTAGTCATCCAGTGTCACACTACTGTTAGAACGTTCATATTACCAGAAATAGAACCAGGCGTAGTGGTCAAGTAGGTGGCTAGCCTGACTATCACCGGAGTATCAGTGTAAATATAAAATTGGTCTGCCATACTGTGGAAGAGATGGGTAATAGGTAACATATATATGTTAAATAGAGAGGTGAAAGCACTGAGCCCTGGTGGATACCACATCTGGCTTCTGATCTGTAAGGATTGAGAAAGATTGTCAGGCAGTGATTGGTAAGAAAAGAGGTTATCCATTTAACAGCCAGTTCATCTTGACCCACCTCTTTGACTCTGTTCTATAGCAGAGAATGATCGACGGCATCAAAAGCCATTAACAGGTCCAAAAGGACCTAGGTTCCTACTTCTTTGCTGTCAACTAAATGGCACAGATTTGCCTAATACCAAAGTCACAACTGACTCTGAATTATGGCCAGAACTGAAACTAGCCTTAAAGGAGTGATTATTAGATTCAACAAATGTTTGTAGCCGTGTGGTGGCTCGGTTTTCATGAATTGTGGCCAGCTGGTGCAGCAGATAAATAGGACAAACATTGTTGGAATCATCCGGTGGAAGAGAAGACTCTTTCAAGAAACGTTTAATAATTGATGATTTCCAATGATGTAGTACCACTCCCTAAATAAAGAACTCATTGAAGAGAGTGATCAAATTGGAAGCTACAGAGGAGTAAGTTGTTGCATGATCTTGGTAGGGCATATATATATATATGAGAGGATGAGAGTGTGAGAGAGAGTGTGAGAGAGAGAGAGTGAGAGAAGTGTCTAGAGGTGGAGATACCATCAGCTGCCCTTGAGATCGAGACCTTACTGAAGGAAAACGATTTAACTGTCTGGTGGGTTGACATCTGTCCTTGGGGCTGGTTAAGAAGAGTGCCCTGGTCCTTTATGACATTCATAACATTTCAAACAAGATTTAACAAACTAGAAATTCAGCATACTATTCTGGAGGTTTTTAAGTTTTTGGGGCTGACAATGATGCTGTTGATTTATTCTTAAAACCTATTATTCAGATCTCCACTGCCGAATAATATGCTTTGTTATTCTGTAGTAAGTGCGACTTACTCTTATAACACTCTTTGCTAACCCTTGGAATTCAGGAGTAAGCCAGGAGAACAAGAGTAAGTAGCTGCAAAATCTTTGTAAAATGTTATGTTAAATTTTTTTATAAAGCGCACGTACACCGGATTGGTTTCATGGCGCTGCTCTGAGAGGTACCAGAGCCCTAGGGAGTTACTCGTAAGCTTGTCTAAACAGGCAGGTCTTGAGGAGCCTCCTAAAGCTGAGGAGGTCGGTGCAGGATCGGATCTCGAAGGGAAGAGAGTTCCAGAGTCTTGGAGCTAGAACGGCAAACCTAGCACCACCCAGGCGCTTTAGCTTGAAGGAGGGGGTTGACAGGAGGTGCATGTGTGCCGAGCGCAAGTTGCGCATGGGTAAATGCCTCTGAATAAGGCTATCCACAAATTTAGGGCTCTTTCCATTCAGAGATTTAAAGATGAGGCAGCATACCTTGAAGGCACATCGCTGTGTGATTGGGAGCCAGTGCAGCTTCCTCATGAGGGTGGTGACATGATGGTGCCTAGGTTGCTGAAAAATCAGTCTCGCTGCTTGGTTCTGTACCAGTTGCAGACGATTGGTTAGGTATAGTGGGATGCCAAAGTATAGAGAGTTTGCGTAATCAACATGGGACATAACCATAGCACGAACCACCTGGATCAGAGCTTCTTGGGTGAGAAATCTTCTGATCTTTCTTATTTTCCTCAACTGGAAGAAGTAGGTAGATATCGCTGACCCAATTTGAGGCTTCATAGTGAGGTCACGGTTAATAGTTACCCTGAGCCTTTTGGCCGAGACAGATGGGGAGGGGGATTGGCCCAGTTCCTTTGGCCAAAAGTGTGGGCCCAGGGATTGTGGATACCCCCTGTTAGGACTAGCTCAGTTTTGTCCGGATTGAGTTTCAGGTGATTGCTGTTCATCCACCCGCTAATGAATAGCATGGTGGACTGAAAATCACGGACCGAGTCGTGGGAATTGCTGATGGAGAATATTAGTTGGAAGTCATCAGCATAGTTGAAGGTGCAGACTTTCCTCTCTTTCAAAGCCCGAATCAGTGGAAGGAGGTAGAGGTTGAACAGGAGGGGGGAAAGTGAGGAGCCCTGAGGGACTCCGCATGTAGTTCTCATTTTGGGAGCTGTGAACTGAGCAATGCGAACCAACTGGGAGCGGTTTTCCAGGAAGGAACTGATCCATCCCAGGGCTGGTCCCTGGATCCCCGCGTCTCTGTTACGATCGACCAGTATACCATGGTCAACCTCGTCGAAAGCCGCGGAGAGGTCCATTAGTAAAAGGGCCTGCGGGGAGCCCTCATCGGCATCCCTGCGGAGAGTGTCCAATACCGTCAGTATTACGGCCTCTGTGGAGTGTGCTGGGCGGAACCCTGCCTGATGGGGGTCGAGGTATTCAGACTCTCCCAAGAATACAGAGAGGCATCTAGTCGCGTAAGCCTCCAAGACCTTGGCCAGGTATGGGAGCAGAGAAATCGGGCGGTAATTCGTCAGGGTTTGAGGGTCTGCTCCTAATTTCTTCAGGAGGGGGACAACAATTGCCTCTTTAAAGGTTTCGGGGACAAGGCCCTGGGACAGCGACTCGTTCAAAAGAGATAGAGCTGGGCTCGGGAGAACAGTGAAAATTTCTTTTAAAATACCGGGGGGGTGGGGGGGCAGCAGTCCCTGGGTGAGCCTGATTTTACTTTAGCTAGGAGATCCAAGAATATCTGGTTGCTAATAGGAGGAAATTGTGTGAAGGTACTTGAGTTTTTTGGTGTAATGGGACTAGGCTCGGGGTTTTGGCAAGCCGAGATACTGGCCTTGATCTTTGCAATCTTGTCAATGAAGAAGGTGTTCAAGGAGTTACAAAGGGTTTGAGAGGGGGTGGGTTTGGTTGTAACTCTGTCAGGATTGGACAGCTTATTGACAATTGAGAAGATCTCCTTGGACTTATTGGTAGCCGTCAAGATTTTAGAGGAAAAGTAAGCGGCTTTGGTAGTCAAAATAGCTTTTTTATAGGTCTTCAAAGCGTCTAAGTAGGTCCTTTTGTCCTCAGATAGGTAATTGTGTCTCCACTTCCTTTCAAATTGCCGAAGAGCTAGTTTTTGGGCTTTTAGGTCGGTGGAGAACCATCTCTGAGCTTCATGACGTCGGGCAAGGTGTGTTTTCCTGAGGGGTGCATATTTGTTGCTAGCTGCTGATAGCCATGCTGTTAAGTTACCTTCGCTACGGTTGATAGAGGGGTCACAGATTCTTTTGTCAGGGTTGAAAATAACCATCTTTTGCGTGGTATTCCCCCAGATGTTTTACCTTCTGCTGCTGAACTTGTTTTTGTTGGTCACAGGACCCTGTTCACCTTACCCCTCCTAACCAGTGGTAAAATGCTTGTGCCCCTTCCCCCCTTTCCAAACCTGTTAAAATTGGTATACTCCTGATTGGCACATTACATGTGTTTGTAAGTCCCTAATATAAGGTGCCGCCTGTACCCAGGGACTGTAAATTAAATGCTACCAGAGGGCTGCAGCACTTATTGCACCACCCACTACAATAGCACAGTGAACATGTCTCCTGACCTGCCACTGCTGCTTGGGTGTGCAGTTTTAAACTGCCAGTTCAACAGGGCAAAATAAATCTCTTGCCTTTTTATTATTTATAAGTCACCCCATAAGACAGGCCTTAAAAGCCCATAAGGCAGGGTCCATGGTGTTTAAAATGAATGATGTGTATATTTAACGTTTTACAAGTCCTGGCAATAACAAACATTCAAATCATGTTCTACTGCGGCAAGGCTGGCTCTCCCACAGGTTAACACTGGTTTACTCTATTACCTTTTATAAGTGCTGAATACAGTTTGGGAATAGCTAGAAAAATGGTTCAAGAAATCATTTTAATAGGGACCCCACTCTTTAGCACTAAGCCCTGCTTCAGATCCAGCTTGCAGCTTGCCCCACTGACGACTCATTGCTGACCACTTTTTCAGTAGAAAATGTTCTAAGTCAGAAGGTAAACTCTCCACCTTGACGAACCTGGTCCATGTATTTGACCTGCGCATCACTGCGGTCAGCCTTAATATTTGAATTTGACTGTGTCTAAAGTGACCAGATACCCGCAGTTGGCGCACTGTGCTTTTCTGGTGCTACTTTTAATTCAAACTTTAAAAATTTATCGCTCTGGTTCTACTTATTGATTATTTGTTATTTTGGTGCCATTCTATTTATTAAAATATTCCCTTTTTTTCTAAATTGGTTTGGGGTTTTCCTTGTGTTGTGCTTTTACTTTATTACAGTTTGAGTGTTGTATAAATACTTCACACATTGCCTTTAAGTTAAGCTCGACTAATTTGTGGCAAGCTACCAGACAGTTAAGCACAGGTTATTTAGTGACTTGAGTTGTTCACACTGACAAGGAATGATTATTATTTGAGGTGAGTTCTCATCCCCGTAACGAATACTCACATTTCTTACTTTAAAATTACAACATACCCAAACAATATTTTACATATACTCTACACAAAAAACACCATTTAGCTGGGGCTTCATACATTCTTCTGCCATATACTGATGAAAAGTTCAAGATGCTAGGCTTCTCCACGTTTGTGATGTTGCAAAATTCTAGTCTAGAGTTTTATTATTCGTAACATAAACTTGAAATAACTCAATGCGAGGGCATGGTCTAGCTGCGCATGGAGTAGGACGTGTGCCCGGGGAGCTCCGTGTCGCCGCCGCCTCTTAAAGCAATTCAATTGGCACCGCGGCGAAGGGGGGCACTCCCAACAGACCCATTCGCTGTCTGAGACAACGCAGAGCTGGTGATACAAGTACCAAAGTGCTACCGCCTCCCACGACCGCCGCTGAGCCTGATCTCAACTGCCGCTTGGCTCGCGGCCGCCATCTTGGGACATACATAGATTGCCGGAGAGGATCCTGGTGACTCCACCTGGGTGGCCAGCGGACGGTCCGGAGTACCGGGGATCGCCGTGTCTGCGCTACACCAAACGGCCCCATAGACGGGAGAGCATGGGCGGGCCTGGCTCCTTGGCGACCGCTCCGGGAGGACCTGCGGGCCGCCATCTTGGGCATGTACGAGGCCGGACGGAACACTGCCGGGACCGCGACCTGGCGGTCTGCTGATGCGGCACGGCGGACATCAGCCTGCATGGCGATAGAGTTGGTAGAAATCTGCTGTGGGACAGAGATCATCCTTCGTCCTCGCCTCCTCTCCCTATCTCCAGCCCAGGGGCTCCCCTTCCTGCTCTAAAAACCTGGGACCTGTGGAGGCCGGCCCTTTTACAGTTGGATCTCCTTCAGTCTTGGCTGCACCCCGAGCAAAAGAGGTGAGGTGGCTGTAGCTGGTATCTTTGGCGCTTCCTAGAGCGCACCCGGGGCGTAAAGACAGACCTTATAGGCCACGCTCCCGACACACGCTCAATGGGGGAGTGACCTGGATGTCCCAGTGCAGATAATTTAGTGAGCCTTGCCCGGGATGCAGCAGTGACTGGCACAAGGGGCAAGGCAGCACGGTCACTTGGAGCCCCTTTTGCTGCAAGGCATTGAATCTTCTTTGCAGAGGACTTCAATAGACACTCATACAGTAACCCCAGCTAGTGTCAAGCAGCTTGGGACCCGCAGAGGCACAGTATGCACCCCCATCTGGAATCGAGTTGCTGTGACTTCGTGGGTATAGTCCTCCCAATAATATTGCTAGGTCACCGGGTGGGCGACCCTTTCCTTGAAGCAACAGCGGAAGGGGACATATCCTATGCTGTGGGCCAACGAATGATCCTAACACACTCCCTACCACTGCGGGCTTGGGTCCCTCCTCCCATATACGAATACCAGGCCAAAAAGGAAGCAATCCAGATTGGCGAAACGTACAACCGCATAGCGCTTGCTGTCCTTAACAGACAGGGACAACCGTTGGGATATGCGCCGCTTGTGGACTATGCCACGCACCAAGACAGGAAAAGACTCTGCTGCAAAACCCGCCAAAAGCAATCCTGTGACGCCCTTGTGGCAAAAAGCAAGCGTCCCCACAGCAGCTCCTATGACGTCAAACCCAGAGGAGGTGTCCGAGCCCATCACTCAGGCCTTTATGACCAATTTCCTTCAGGAAATCAAAACAGAAATTGGCTCTCTTAAAACTGACTTCAAGACATGTCTCAAGGAGATGAAGAAGGATATAACAGAGATAGGGGAAAGAGTCGACGATTTGGAGCGGACCATAGACAATCGTACGGAAGACCAGGAACAGCTCTGGAAGCGACTGTCAGCCCTTGACGAACAACATATGAGCTACAGATGAAGCAAGAAGATTTGAAAAACAGAAGCCGGCGAAACAACTTACGAATCAGAGGTGTTCCCAAGGGAGCGGAGGGACCAGACATTATGACCTTTGTTGCCGAGCTGCTGCAAGACATCAGGGGAGACGAAGACGCCTCCCCGCCAGCGCTAGATAGAGCCCATAGGGTCCCGGCTCCTCCGGGCCGCCCTGAACTGGTCCCAGACATCTTAACTAGAGTTCATTTCTTTACAGAATAGGAAGCCATAATGCAGGCCTCTCGGTGCAAAACCGAATTGACATACAAGGGCTACACCATTCAACTCTTTCAGGACCTTTCCCCGGTGACACTCAAGAGACATAGAGACTTTAAGCCAATCACGGATAAGCTTCGAGAACTCGACATCAGATATCAATGGGGTCATCCTTTTGCCCTTATCTTCACTTGGGAAAACAAACGGCGGGCACTACGTTCCCTCCAGGAAGCCAAACATCTTTTGCAGATCCCAGGTTCCCCTGAGGCCTCAGACTTGCCCACTTCCCAGCGATCGGACAGGCAACCTGCGCGTCCTGAATGGGCCGAAGTCCTCAGACAGCATTGGGGAACCAGGGGTGGAGGCCGAACCTCCGCTCAGGCCAAGCAAGGCATTATAAAGCACCTCCGTTCCATGGACGACGGGGCAGCACCAGCCCCCTCACAGGAAGTAACTGAGTGATGGTGCTGCTGAATGGGGCGAAAAGGAACTGGTGACTTTGACCCTCCCCGTGTAGATGCCCCTCTGCATATATCTCTTTGCGCTCTGAATGGATGACCCCCTCATCCGGCACTGGCCTGGCGGCTGGACGGACAGACCCCCGGACAGAAATTGAAACTGTCCGGCAGGACCCACCCTCCTAGAACCCTATTTCAGAGAGAACGACACCTCTGGAATGGCACGCACAATTGTGCTTTGCCCCTCCCGAGACTGGAACAGACTTTGTTGGCCTGTTTGGCCCTTAACTGTTATAGTTTCTTTTCTTTTTCTTTACTTCCTTTCGTCCCCTTTCTCCTTCTCCTTTTTCACATTGGAGGGCCAAAGGGATGTTGCATTCCGAGTGGACAGGCTCTTGCACTACACCTGCTGAGCTACAGGGCCACACCCCCATACAACTTCTTGGGCACGGAAGAGATTCCCCTCGACCAACACCCTAGGAGCTACCCAGGCAGGGCCGAGTCATACGCCAGGTCCATTGAATATTATTCCCAACATAATACTGCAATGCACAACACAGTAATACACACCGACAATGACCTCTGACCCCCAGCTGAAGATCCTTTCCCTAAACATGAAGGGTCTTAACGCCCCCACAAAACGTTGCCAGATTTAGCGTTATCTATTGCTTCAGGACCCGGATATAATATTCCTGAAAGAGACACACCTTCTCAAAGCAGACATCCATCGCATGGCCCACCCCAAATACCCTACACAATGCTGGGCATCCTTGCTTACGAAAACGGCCGGCGTGGCAATTCTGTGCAAAGGCGGAATCACTAAGGGTGTGGCACGGGCGGGGAGGGGAGGGCAGATTCATAAAGTTAGAAGTCCAATTGGGGACACGAACGGTCACCCTTTTCAATGTCTATGCACCCAATCAGGCTCAGGATCTTTTCCTCAGAAGCCTGCTGAAAGAGCAGATACAGCACACAGACCACCCACTTATTTTTGGGGGAAGACTTGAATCTGGTTTGGAGCGCGGAACACAATCATAGCATTAGTTCATATCAGGGAGCAGGGGCCATGTCGGCAGCGCTAAATCACATGTTCGATGACTTAGGCCTGATTGACACATGGCGATACTACTCCCCTGACGTGCGCGGCTATTCTTACTACTCACACGTACACCGTTCTTACTCCCAGATAGATCATATCTTTGTCTCTCACTCCTTAGTGCGAGATGTAATGACTGTCTCCATGTCAGATATTTCAATTTCGTATCATGCCCACGTGGAACTGAAACTGCGCAACCACACTCACTCCACACGGCCTACCCCCCCGCTGGCGTCTCCCTCCATTTGTCTTGCGGGATCCTGTAGACCTAGCGGAAATCAAAAAGGCTATACTAGCATACTTCGAATCCAACGATCTACCCAAAACACTCCACCCAATAGTGTGGGACGCCTTCAAGGCGACCATTAGGGGAGAAATTACATCGATCACAATAGTGCGTACCCGAGAAGCCCGATTGGCAGAAAATACGCTGACTAGCGACATAATATCTCTAGAGAGCGGTAGACCAGGAAACCCCTTCACGTACCCATAAACGACGTCTGGCCATGCTCCGGGGACAATTAAGGGCACTTAGAATAAAGAAGAACGGGCTCTGCTGAGTTTAAAACAAAAATACTATGACGGAGGAGATAAAGTGCGCCGATTGAGACAAAAGGCAGCAAAAGCGCACATTTCCAAAATCAAAACTGCAAATAACATCTGGGCCACAGAGGCAAAGGATAAATTGACAGCTTTTCAAGCATATTATACTGACCTCTTTACTCAAGACACTCCCCAACCAACACAGACACAGACAGTCGTAGACAATTGCTCATGGACCCCATTAGATAAACAACACTTGCAACTCCTTGAAGACCCAATTACACCAGAAGAACTAAAACGGGCTCTAAAAGGACTGCCGAGAGGCAAAACACCGGGTCCAGATGGACTACCAGTCCACTTTTACCGCATCTTCTTACCACAACTCCAAGACCAGATGCTCCGCCTTTTTAACTCATTCACAGAAACAACAGGCCCGACACCCACAATGAATATGGCAGAGATCGCACTTATCCCCAAACCTGGCAAACACCAAACCCAATGCTCCTCCAACCGCCCCATCGTGCTCTTTAACACAGACCTTAAAATATACACAAAAATCCTGGCCAACCGTATAGAGCCACACTTGCCGGGACTTATCGACCCCGACCAGGTGGGGGTTATTCGGCACCGCCAGGGCGCAGATAATGTCAGGCGAAAAGCACACCTAGTAGAAAAGGCACACCACTAGAACATCCTGGCCTGTCTACTATCGCTAGATGCGGAAAAGGCATTCGACCTGGTGGAATGGGGCTTTTTAAGACCTGTTTTACAAAAAATAGGGTTGGGCCCCATCATGATCTCTAGGATAATGACATCTTATGTCTCCCCGCAGGCCCAAGTTAGAGTTAATGGGCAGCTCACAAATCCGATACACATACATAGGGGCGCTAGACAGGGCTGCCCTCGCTCTCCCCTGCGTTTCGCCCTCGTGGTGGAACCACTAGCCATGGCAGTACGACAAGCAGGCGACATTAGTGGTATCCTCTTTGGGGGAGTGGAGCACAAAATAGCTCTGTTCGTGGACGACCTATTGCTTACCTTGTCAAAACCACGTACCTCACTCCCGGCCCTCATCAAACTCCTGCAGCAATTTGAGGCAGCTTCAGGCCTCAAGATTAATCCCGCTAAGTCCTGGGCACTGAACCTCACTATTCCTGCGGTAGAACTGCCAGAGCTCCAATCTCTCACACCCTTTCAATGGGCCACGCACTCAAGCCGATATCTCGGACTTAATCTTAACCCCTACAGTGAACACATGGACTCAGGCTAACTGGCAGGACTATAGAAAAGCAATCCGCAAAGACTTACATGTCTGGAGGTCCTTGCCGATATCATGGCTAGGTCGGTTAAATGCGATCAAAATGACAGTACTACCAACATTTTTATATTTATTCCAAACATTGCCTACACCAATACCGCAAACACACATTTTAAATCTACAACGGGATCTAACAAGCTTTATTTGGGGGGCAAGCATCCACGCTTCTCAAACAAACTCCTCATGCTGCCTCGTGATAGAGGGGGACTAGCTTGCCCCAACATCTTAGAATACTACTGGGCGGCACACCTACGGTATATTTCTGAATGGACGGTCCACGAGAGTGAAAAGCACTTGTTTCATATGGACAGGGCTGTCGCTTGCAGACAGGCTCCAGACCGCGTAGCGCTTACATAGCTACACCCACAAAAACAGTGCTAGAAATCTGGAACAAAATTGCGATCTCCAAGGGTTTAACTTCCTTCCCCTCCCCGAACACTCCCTTGGCGCATAATCCAAGCTTCCCACCAGCGCTACAACCACACTCCTTCCCGGCATGGTCAGATGGGCACTGCCGTGTAATTCGAGACCTCTTCGAGGGCAACCAATTCAAATCTTTTGAACAATGCAAAAAGGAATTTCGTATCCCGGAACACGCCCGACTGCAATATCTCCAAATAGGCACTGGTTGCAAGCACACCCTAATTCCCAGGGGGCGATCCGACCCTTTACTCCTTTCGAAACATTAGCCGGGTCCTATGATCGATCCAGAGGCCTAATTTTCCAGACGTATTATGTTTTACAGCACTCCGCTCGGAGCAACCCCCACAACTATCAAACACGCTGGCAATTGCACAGCGAGACTGAAATCTCTTAGAAACAGTGGGAACAACTGTGGCGGGATATACCTACCACATATAGAAGTATAGCGCAACGAGAGACGGCATACAAAGTCATGACACAATGGTACTATACTTCCCAGCGACTACACAAAATGTTCCCTAATACCACGCCCAACTGTTGGAGATGTAACAGTGCTATCGGGGATTTCTTGCATATATGGTGGCACTGCCTGCTACTGACCACCTACTGAAAGGAAATCCTTAGCCATATTAAAGATGTTGTTGGATTTCCCATATTTGAAAATCCAGTGGTGACCGTTTTGGGGCTCAAGCCCACGACTCTTCTTGCCATGACCCAAGCTGATTGGCGCATAATATTACATATGCTCGGTGCGGCCAGACTATAGCATTATATTGGAAAAAAACCGACATACCGCCCTTGGCCTTATGGTTCCTCCGTCTTTGGCATACAATGGCCATGGAACTCTTCACGGCGCGCACCACTCTCACGACAAATAGATTCACGACTATATGGCAGCCATTGTTAAACCATTTTTCCGAATTGGAGTACACTTGCTTCAACCCACCCAAACTCGGGGCGTTGCAACTTTTTGAAGTTGGCTATGCCTCCATACAGGGATAGCCCAACACCTACTCACTAGCATGTTTACTATGCCAGCCCCCACCTCCCCCTCCCCTTCTTTATGTTGGGGTTTCTTCTCTCTTTTTTCGTTCTTGCTGATATTTATCAACTGGATTCATGAGTATACTTGAAAGTGAAATGTCAAACAACATGTTCTTCTTGTGAATCAGTCATAGAAACTGGACAGTGCATGTGCATCAAGCAGAAAACCTTGTGGTAATTGTCTGATATTAATATTTCACGAGATTGTTTCTCTCCCCATTGTTTCTCTCTTTTTGTTTCAATGTAGACAATTCTTTTATTGTTAATAAAAAGAAAATACATGAAATAACTCAATGCACCAACTAAACATATTATGCAGGATGTAAATTTATACGTCTCCCCGTCAAACGTAAAGGCCTTATATTTATTCTTATAATAAATACTAGAAATTGGCATATGGGTGGATGAATACACTTGAACCGCAATGTGAACGCTAGTATTGGAGTTTTTACAATTTTTTTAACGGAACAATGTTTTTTAAGCACTCAGATTTGAAAATCGCTTTTAGTGGCATTTGGGGCCCAAGGGATTCCTCACAGAAACAAGTGAAAACAAATTTATCACCTTTCTTTTGTCTTCATGAGCATGTGGTGGTTGGCCAAAAAGCTTGCAGTGATTGGATTTTCCTGTTCTTTCTTCAAGTTTTTAATGTTTTTGTAAATCCGATTTTCTTCCTTTTATTGTTAGGTTTCATTACATTGCTTCATGTATAGCATTTTACATTAAAGACGTAAAATAACATCTTTTTCAAGGTAACCCCCCAAAAAAACACAACAGATGCACACATTTTGAGTATGGCTAGAGACAGCGTGTTCTTTGAGATGCACTAACATTTACACTGATCGACTTACAATGGTAGATGAATGGCGGGACAACACTATCAGGGAGGTCAAAGAAACTGCCGCAGGTATGGCTTTAACATTAAAACTTCAGAGCTTTGTTTCCTGCGGTTCTCTTTTATTGTACACGTTAGAAACTGTGTGATATGATGCTTGGGTACATATTTATGAAGCAAAGTGTTTACAATTATGTGGCTCAGACTTTAATCTACTGAGATGTGCTTAAGCGTTAAAACAATGAAATGAAATGAAAAGACCATTTATTAAGCGCGATAGCTACCCTAAGGCGTCCTAGCGCTACAGACAACGCGTGCTTGGTTTATTTTTGTTTTGTTCGTAGGATCAACACTGAGGTAGGATGGAATGTCAAGGTCAGGTAGTATATGAATGCATATAACATTCCTAACACAGAACTATAGCATTTATAAATTAAGAGGAAAAAGAAAAGCAACAGAACGTGGATCAAGGGTCATCTTATTTTCGTAAACCATTGATTTTCATGGAATCGACTATTTTTACAAGATTAACATTTTTGCTATCCCTACCAATAGGAAATTTGAGGTCAATAAAACAATTGCAAAATGTATTAAACCAATATTTTACTCTTCTTCTTCATTTTGTGTTCCTTTAATTTCAAAACTAAAACACATATGCAACACTCAAAATACTAAGACTCTGTTTACAAGTGGCCTGTACATTCTGATGGGCGTTGAAATGAGGGTTGCTGCGACCAGCAAAATCACAATTTTGTTTTTCACATCCAGATGCAGCAGGAATCTATGTGAAAGACGGGGTAGAATCACCAATTCCTGCATGTTAGTCCCCCAAAAAGTTGCAATCCCTGTAATTTGCCTGCACCTGGAATTACCAGGACCATGGCAATGGTAATTACAGAGCATGGAGATAACAGGGATTTTAAATCGCCATTCGTAATGAGGGCCTAAGTGTTGAGGGGTGAAGGTAGCAGAGACACCATGTAAGCATTCCACAATCTGACGTTATAGCAGGGCTAGACTGTAAGAAGAATAAGGAAAGGGGAAGCAAGCACAGATTAACTGCACAGGGATTGATACAACACATGCGGTTTGTGGGTATCCAAGGAGATGTATGGGGTAGGATTAAGGTACAATGATGAACAGGACAAGGCAGGATGTCTGCAGTGTACCAACCTTCATAGACCCTGGGCTTGGTTGTGCAATGGTAGCTGAATCAAGAAGCATAGATTCGGCATGTATTCTACGCAACCGGTCTTTAAGCTCTGAGTTTTGTGCAATGGCCTGGAATAGTTAAACAAATATAGCGGAGTAAAATCACCCAAAGAGATACACATGGACCATAGTGATTGTTAAATGTATTCAATTGGAACATGCAAGGCACACTTTTATCGCATCTGGTTGCCATTAATACTAAACATAGTGGTACTTCACAACAATATTTTCGAGATCTTCCTACGCATTCACATTAGTCAGTAAAGTGATGGGCACAACGCTACAACCCACATCAATATTTCTCAGATATAATGGTGAATATCTCACAAGCATTCTACAAAGAGGTATGCTGAAACTCCAAAGGGAGCGTGCCTCAAAATTCCCCATCTTTCTATGTACTTGGAGGACTTGTAGGTGAAGGGAGGAATGGAGCAGAATCAATCAGACCTGTTAGTTGATGAGTGCAACTGTCATAGATGAACAAAACCAAGAAGTATACGAGTGCTGGATTACCAGTAATGACATTTAGGGCTTCATGTACAAAGAGTTTTAGCGTTCGCAAACCCTCTGATTCGGTAAATTCGAAACAACACGTGCCCACGGTGTCCCCCACGTTCAATCCTAAAAGAAGCTCCTCATCCACAGCTCTAATCTGCACACCTCTTCACTACTCGCATACGGAAATTATCATATCGCACATGAAAAAGGTACAGAAGATCACGTGGCATGCCTCCTCTCCTGGAATCTCCGAGGATTACTTTAAAGATACTGTTTTAAAAGGAGAAAAGTATGCCTAGCTAAGCGGACGATAATTAAGGATCTCGCAATACAGTTCTCCGTAATTGGTCCGGCACACCCGAAAATCATCTCAAATGGGAAAATATCCATCTTTGATGACCGTACAGATCTTGACTCCTTCACTGTGGAAATTCAGGACTCAAATATGAATACCTAATTATATCCCCTCACTGCCTACTAACCCTACCCTCTCGCACTTAATTGCATGGTCATCTAATTAGGTCAGTTACTAACTGGTTCCACATCTCCATCTATAATTGGCATATATTCTCTCTAACAACTACACTCTATTACCTAATTAGTTCATATTCTCACCTATGCTCACCTCCTTTTTGGGTCAGAACCCTATACAATTCTACCTTTCCTGTATGATAAGCTGTCCAGTCATGTTCCTTTAACAGAACGATCTCACACCAGACATCTATATCATAGCTTTATGCTACGAAAATACAGCTACCCACAAATCACAACGTTCTTTCGATGGTGGACACTACCCATGTTTGATGGGACCTCTCAACACTTAGCTTCTTCCACTTGTTGTAATTTTGGAAGTTCCATATCAACAAGATGACCCTGAAGATAATGCCTCATTCTCACACCGCTTTGGACACCCCTCTATAGGGACTCGCCGCTTTGGACACCCCTCTATAGGGACTTTGCTCAGGTACCTAATTGTCCTGTGTGCTCTTCAAATTGTTACTCCCCTTCCATGATGTGAGTGTTCATATTTCAAGTTCTAGCTGTAGTTACCTCAAGATGTGCTTGTACTTACCTCTAGTTGTTAATAAAGGCACAACCATATAGTTATTGTGGAACATTTCACTATAGCTCCTTATCGACTATGTGATCCTAAAGAAAGGAACCGGTTCTCACTTAGTTCTGGGTACCCCCCACCCATGGGCTCCACACACCTGGTTACAAAATGTCTTTATGCACTTCATGTTGTTTTACTTACCATATGGTGTGCTTGCTCATATTTCAAGATATGTCTGTACCTACCTTATATCATACTGATGATTACCTAATGTTGTGTTCACAGATATCACCACTCTGTTATTGTGCAACGCCCTACTATAGTCTGTTTGATTCCCAGCCTAAATGGCTCCTAGGATTAGCTCGGTCCTTATTACCAGACTCTTGATACTACCCAAATGGCATAGCTTCTTGACTTGTTGTTCCTAGGGTGGCCCCTTGTGGCCTCCACCGCCTATCCGAATGTCGTTGTATCTATGATTCTATCCTCGGAATATGGATATTTATCCTTACTTTCCTTCTCACCTATCCCCTTTCTCTCTCTTTCTTCCTTCTCTTTTCTCTTTTCTCTCTCTCAACCTCATTTTTCCTCCCCTTCCCTCCCAGACTTCCCCTCGACACTCCCTCCTCCCTCCCTAACCCCCTGCCAACCTCATCACCACCCCAAACGTGAACCTCTCCCCTCACCCTACCCCGGGTGGGCATTGATACAACTCCTTTACTTGCTCAACAATTACTGACACACCCTACAAGTACTTCCATCCCTCATAGGTGCATAGTATGAGTTTATCTCTCAATGTGAAGGGCTTACAAGAAATCCTAGACTATCTCCACAAACGTATAGGTGACTTGATCTTCCTACAAGAAACAAAAGTCACTCTTAAGGAAACCATCCTTCTATGCAAAAAGTGGGTGAGTGATCTCACCTATGCTCCAGCTGTCAAAATGAAAAACAGCCTCATTACTCTTATGTCCAATTTAGTCGAATTACAGATTATTTTCTTGGAAGTGGACCCAGAAGGCAGATGGTTAATAACAAGACTCCAAAAGACAACATCGAAGAATTTGTCATGAAGACTTATGCCCCTAACAATGATCTCCCAATATTCTGGTCTCAATTAAAGGAAATATTCTGGTCTCAATTAAAGGATATCACTTATCCCAGACAACTCCAGAATTCTTGGTAGCAAAGATTTTAATCTGCCATGAGATAGTATCCTGGACAGAAACTCCACCTGCTCTTTCAGACCAAACATATCCCACAAACAGATGCTAAATTTATGCAATACCCATAGCTGGAGGATGCATGGAGACTGTTTAATCCAACAGGCAAAGATTATCCCTTCTTCTCACACCCCATAACTCTTTTTCTCGTATAGACATCTTAGTGGATGAATCCCCCATCCCCAATACTTCCAATCCCAGTATAGAAAAAATACTTAAATCAGATCAAGCCTGTATATCCCTCCTGTATGACATTTCATACCCTGTAACCAAAACGATATCATGGACAATGAATAACCTTCTCATGTGGTAGAATCGAAATGTCTTTCTTCCCATTCTTCATGATGTATGCTGTGTTATGTTAGCATTCATGTAGCTATGTCATATAATCGTTATTTTAATTGTGTATGTGCCCAGCTTCTGTAGGGTAGTGTAGGACTAAGTTAGCATCTGAGACGCCATTTCCCTCCTGCAGTCGCCATGTTATGCTGTGAGCAATCCACGGTCTCTGTGCCCCCGCTCTCTGCTTACCTCAGCAGAAGCTGCTGTTCAGAAAGTTCCCATATCTCATCCAAGGTCGGAACCCAGATTCACGAAGAGAATAGTTTATTCAGCTCTGCATTCCTATCATTGGACATAGCTATGCTCCCACACCAGAGAGAGCTGAGACCGAGTAGGATGGCCTAGGGAGCCTGATAACGTGTACCCATTCTGCAGGTGGTAGCTCATCCCTCAGTGCCTCCTTTGCCAGTCTTTGTGCCCAAGCCGTATTTTTCCATTAGGGGCGGGGTTTCGAGAGGTGTTGGAAGGTTTATTTCATGTTACCAAAGGTTAGGAAGTCAGTCCCCTCGGTAGCATCTAAGGAGGCTAGTCAGACTGGACTCCGCTGCAGCGCATTTTACAATAAACTAACTTGGTTTGTATTCTCTACTTCGTCACCGACTCTTCATTTCTTGGAAGGCTAAGAGGAGGTCGCGAGTGACCCGGGTGGCCCTAATTGGGTCACTTCCTTCAGTTGGCGCCCGAACAGGGACCCCACCAGGTGACCCATCCTCGCCCGCGACTGGGTGTGGAGGTCGGGGTCGCGTCCAGTCGGGTGGGCGAATCGGGGTACCCCACATGATCGAGCCTAGTTCTCGCAGCTGCCCCGCCCGTCTGATGGGGCAGTGCCTCGCCCAGTGGGCGTCCCAGCTGGGGTCCTGAAAAGGCGAAACCCTTGGATCTGGCGGTTTGGTCCGAAGAGTCGGCAGTGGAGAATAACTTTGCTTGACCTGTGTGCACCAGGTGAGTTTGGCTTGCCTCTCGGCAGGTATGGCGCCATCTTGAATAGTCTTGAATATGGTTCGAGGACCATTCTTAGCTTGTTGAGCTTGGTGGGTCTGTGGACCCTTGAGGTGCAGAGTGTTGCGAACGCTCTGCCAGGCCACCTATTGAATTTGGTTTACTCTTGAAAAGGCCTGGGGCTAGAGCCTACCTTCTTGTTTTGGTACAGTCTTCGGACTGTCTTGTTTTGGTACAGTCTTCGGACTGTCTCGTTTTGGTACAGTCTTCGGACTGTCTCGTTTTGGTACAGTCTTCGGATTGTCTTGTTTTGATACAGTCCTCGGACTGTCTTGTTTTGATACAGTCCTCGGACTGTCTTGTTTTGATACAGTCCTCAGACTGTCTTGTTTTGATACAGTCCTCGGACTGTCTTGTTTTGGATTCCCTTTGTTTGGTGTGTTTAGTACGTGTGAGTAGTGTATGTGTCTGCTATTAAGATGCCTTGTTTAAGTAAATTGTGGTGTGTGGGGTGCCGCTGTTGCTCTGCCGAAGCTCGGCTGAAGGAGAGGCATCCTGCGCCTCCGGAAGGCACCCCGAATTACGATATGTACGTGAAGCATGGCCTTGGCCCTATTATGTTTAGTACATTATGGCACAAATATACGAGGGACAATGCCGAGCTTCAGTGGCCACCGACAGGTACTTTTGACAAACAGAAATTGAATTATCTGCAAGATAAATTATTTGCCAGGAGAAGTAGGCAGTCGATATTTGATTCCCTTCAGGTATGGCAAAAGGAAGCTAGGCAACGACGCATGCGGGCAGAGAAGGAGGCCCGGAGGGGAAAAATACAAACAATAACTCAGAAATCAGTAGCCTACGATAGGGATAAAGTAGAAAAAGGTATAGAGTGTGCTGATAGGAAGTTTCGATTACAATGTGATAAGTCCTATGTTGCCAGGGAGGAAGGTGATGCATTTGTGGACGAACTATTGGACACTAGGCCCCCGCCCCCCTACACCCCACAGAGGGTATACCCTGTTGTTCCGACATCTCAGTCTGCTGCTCCTCCTGTTTCTATATCCGGCCCAGCTACCTCTGATCCAGCTGCTTCTGCTACAGCCCCGCCTGTTTGCCCCCTGGCTTCGCAAGCTGCGAGTGCAGTAGCTGCGGGTCCCTCTGCTACCTCTGCTGTCCTCGCTCATGTTCATCCCCCTTCTCTCACACCTTCAACGCGGTCCTTACTCACATTGGTGCCTGTTCCTTCATCTATTGTGTCTTTCCCAGACATTTCGTCCCCGGCATCGGTAGGTGCTGGGACACCGGTGCGTGGAATGGATGAGGGGAATTGGGCTGCGGCACGGGAACGAATGGAGCGGGTGCTGATTTGATCTGATGTGGGAAATGAGGAAAAACAAATGGTCGCCAACCAGGCTGCGCAGTGGGCACGGAGTCCGATCTACAGTGTAGAGGATGTGTGGAGTGTGTTGAAGGATTTCGAGCCGTTTGTGCAGCTGCATGCCCTCAAGCACATGTCGGCTACATTGATAGGGTTGTTGGAGCAGTGTTTTGGTGCTGTAGCACCCCAGATAATTTATGACATTCGAGACTGTGTATATGCTGCTGATATGGCCCCTAACGACGTCTTTAGTAATGTGGCAACGATGATTGGGTACCGGGGTAGGCTGCACCAGAAAACGCCGACGACAGTTTCCCAATTCCCAATGAGGGAGGTCCATCCTATTTTTCGTCCCGAGATCCCAGAACAGCGTAATGCGCAGGATATTATAGTTCAGCCATGGGTGGAGGCTCATTTTCAGGAGCAATTGGTTTACACTTCATGGAAACGGAGTGAGGTGCTTGCCCTCAAAAGCCAACAGCATATTTTAAGGGATTAACAGAGGCCGCTTCATCGACGGTGAGGACACTGGCCGATGTCGAGATGTTTTTCGGCTTGTTGGTACCGGTGGACATATGGAGGCAGGTACATATGCAGGACCATGTTGTGGAGTTGGGTGGCACTTGGAATGCGATTAGGGCGTGGGATAATGAGCGGAAGCCTGGCGAAAAGCCTAGGGCTGAGATATTAGCTTTGCCGGGTCGTATCATTACTTACATGCATTCTCTCATCCCACCCAGACGAGTAGATTGGGATAAGTTAGCGGCATGTCGACAGAAGAAGGATGAAAGTGTGTCAGATTTTTTCACTCGGTTTGAAGGGGTGTTTTGGGATTTTAGTGGACAGGATTAGTCGGTGGAAGGCGGTGTCCGGTTGTTCGTTAACAGATTTGTAACAAACCTGCTCCCCGAGATAGCTGCTCGGTTGCAGGCCTCAGAGAGCACCTGA
Source organism: Calotriton arnoldi (assembly GCA_963921515.1). Taxonomy (NCBI): domain Eukaryota; kingdom Metazoa; phylum Chordata; class Amphibia; order Caudata; family Salamandridae; genus Calotriton; species Calotriton arnoldi. Next base: position 3,028,071 of record CAWUFW010000233.1, read on the forward strand.
ACTACCTCCTCCCCTTCAGTGATATTGAGTATGGCTCAGTACTATGAGCATAGGGAGAATGAGGAGAAAGAGAAGGTAGAGAAGAAGAATAAGGAGTTGAAGACTAAGGTATTAATGCAACAGGCAGCAAGGGGGTCCGGCAGAGGACGTGGTACAGGTCAGCGGTCGCGCGGTGCAGGCAAAGGAGGCGGTCCGGTGGGGCCGAACCAGTGCGCGTATTGTAAAAGAGAGGGGCACTGGTGGAGTGAGTGTCTGGACTTGTTGCAGAAGGTTGCGGCCCCCAGGGGTCAGGGTGCCAGTGGACGTGAAGGCGGTCGTGATGAGACCCAGGGTGGGGTATCCTCGGGGGGTCGCTCTGATCAGAACTATTTTGATGATCCCCGAGGAAGGCAGTACTATCACGATGATTATGATCTGGACGAGGTGTCAGGGATGTCCTATAACTAGGACAGCCAAGGACAGGGTGAGGGACCAGTTCAAATACCTGTAGATCAGCGTGGTCCTTATGTCACGGCGGATTTGCATGGTTCGGCTAAGAAGTTTCTGGTGGATACAGGTGCAATGAATAGCTCTGTTTCTCATTCACTGGTCCCCGGGGCAGCTCTGTCTGGCCATAACAATGTTTCGGTAGGTTTTTCAGGCATACCGGTTGTGAGGCCCATTTCTGAACCCCTTGCTTTAACTATGGGCCCGTTTACTGTGGACTCGCCCTTCATGTTGACAGCAAATTGTGGGGAAAATTTAATGGGGTTAGATCTGCTGAAGAAGTTGCATGCTAAGATTTCCTGTTCCTCAGATGGCGTTTATATGACAATAGGACCCGAGGTGGCCAGTACCAAACAGTGTTTTTCGAAGGACGCACCGCTTCCTGCTGAATTTAAGGATGTGCCGCCCACGTTGTGGGCAACAGGAGACACGGATGTGGGGTTGTTGCAGATACCCCCGGTCTCTATTACGATCAAAGACAATGCTGTGCTGCCTCGTATTCCCCAGTACAAAATACCGCAGGCGGGGGAACGGGCTTTGTTGCAGATTATACAGGATTTGATCAAATCGGGGGTGGTTGAGGAGACAGTTGCAAATATGTGTAACAGCCCTATTCTCCCCATCCTCAAAAAGACACCCTTAGACTCTGCTGGTGCGCATCCTGATGTCTATCGTTTTGTGATTGATTTGCGGGAGGTTAACAAAATAGTGGTCCCTCAGTTCCCGGTGGTACCCGACATTACTGCTCTTTTGACAATGATTCCTTCCACAGCCAAATTCTTTTCCGTGATTGATTTGAAAAATGCTTTCTTTAGCATTCTAATTCACCCGAATAGCCGGCACCTTTTTGGTTTTAACCTAGCGGGCCGGAGTTTCCAATTCTGTCGTGCTCCTCAGGAGTATACTGAAAGTCTAGCATATATAGTCAAGCCCTGAAAGGTCAGTTGGATTCCCCCTCTCTTCCTCCAGGTAATGTATTATTGCAGTATGTGGACGACCTGTTGGTAGCCTCCGATACTGAAGAGGGTTGCAAAGATGCCACAGTCAAATTGCTGCTACATTTAGCATAGCATGGACATAAAGTGTCCCTTTCCAAATTTCAATATTGTCGACAGGAGGTCACCTATTTAGGTCACCTACTGTCGAAGGAGGGAAGGAGGCTAACACCTGAGCGAGTTGATGCCATTGTTAAGATGCCCGTCCCCAAGACCCAGAGGGACGTGCGTGCTTTCATAGGCATCACCTCGTATTGTCACCACTGGATACCCGGTTACTCTTTACTAACAAAACCTCTGCTCTATTTAACCACTAAAGATGTGCATGAGCCTTTACCTTGGACGCATGAATGTCAGCAAGCTTTTGAGCAATTAAAAGTTGCTCTTCGCTCTGCGTCTGTGCTTGGTACGCCTGATTACCAGAAGCCTTTTGTGCTGTATGTACACGAAACGGCTGGGTGTGCGCTTGCTGTGTTAACACAAGCCTTTGGAGGTAAGCAGAAGCTGTGTGCTTATTTCTCTGCTCTTCTTGACACTGTCGCCAGAGCTCTCACGAGCTGTTTGAGAGCTGCGGCGGCTGTGGCTGTCTATTCGACAATCGGCAGGGCTTGTCCTTAATGCTGATCTCACAGTAATGGTAGCCCATGCTGTGGACACACTTTTGAACAAGACAAAGACGCAGCACCTTACCAGTGCTCGTCTGACTGGTTATGAATTGACTTTGCTTGCACCACACATCACAATAAAAAGATGCGCCACTCTGAACCCAGCCATGTTACTACCCCTCCCTTCAGACAATGGGGACACAGATGTCCATGATTGTCTATACCAGACGGAAGAAGAGGCGAAGGGACGGGTAGACCTGACTGACGTTCCCCTACCTGACCCACAAGGGGAACTATATGTCGATGGCTCTTGTTTCAAACTGTCAGATAGCACCACCACCGCAGCATATGCTATTACTACGCTGCGCACTGTAGTTGAGACATCACATGTTCGGCACAAGCTGCGGAGCTGGTTGCCCTCTTGCGAGCGTGTGAGCTAAGTGAGGGATTGATTGTCAATATTTATACTGACAGCCAATACGCGTTCGGAGTCGCCCATAATTTTGTGCGGGTCTGGGCGGAGAGGGGATTCCTGACCTCACATGGCGCAAGGATACAGCATGGCCCTCTGATACATAGGCTCCTGTCAGCCCTAGCACTCTCCAAAAGATTGGCAATAGTGAAGTGTAGTGCCCATAAAGCGATCACTGATGAAGTGGGGAGGGGAAATGCGTTTGCAGACCAAACAGCTAAAGAGACAGCCAGGTCCAAGATGAAGAGAATGTTTGTGGCAGGACCAGCTCGATGGGTGCCTGAAGGCGGGATGTTTGAGGATACATTAGAAAATGTGAAAGAGATTCAGAGTGAGGCAACAGTTGAGGAGTTGGCAATGTGGCAGGAGAGTACGGGACGCTTAGATGAGGAGGGGTGCTGGACCGATAAATCGGAGAATCAGAGATGGATGTTACCAGATGCATATGTATTCCCTGTAGTTACAATGGCACATGGTCCAGCCCACATCAGTGCACGAGTGATATTTAAGTTATTGGATCCCGTATGGCAAAATGATAACATCCCTAAGGTAGAGGCCCATTTGGTGAAGAATTGCATGGTTTGCCTGATACATAATCCTGGGAAAAGTACCCCTGAACCTCCCGGTAATTTTGCACCTCCCTCTTTCCCTTTCGAAATTCTCCAGATGGATTACATCGAAATGGAACGAGTTAACAACTTGAAGTACGTGCTGGTGGTCGTTTGTGCATTCAGTAAATGGATTGAGGCTTACCCCACTAAAGAGAACACAGCCATGGCGACGGCCCTTTTGAAGGAGTTCTTCCCGCGCTTCGGCTTGCCCAGTTTGATTTGGAGTGACAACGTAAGTCACTTTAATGCAAAGGTGATTCAGTTGGTATGCAACGGTCTGCATATTAAGCAGAAGTTTCACGCAGCAAACCACCCCCAGTCGGCTGGTTTGGTTGAGAAGTACAATGGTACTCTCAAGTTGAAGATGGCAAAGATCAGGGAGAGCACAGGGTTGCAATGGCCGGACGCACCACCCCTTGCCCTATTATCCACTAGAGTGACAGCACATTCCAGAACAGGGTTATCCCCACATGAGGTGGTTTTTGGGTGCCCCGCGAATGTGTGGGGTGTACCCCGCCCGTGCCATTTCTCTGATATTGAATACCCGTTGCTTGTGGATTACCTCTATGAATTGACTAAAAATGTGTGTTCTATTCATCAACAGATCCACGAGGCACTGCCTCCAATACCTGAGGGGCCAGGGCACAGTATCCAGCCCGGAAGCTATATGCTGGTGCGTAACTACCAGAGACGAGGGTGCTTGTAGTCGAGGTGGAAGGGACCCCTGTTGGTCCACCTTGCAACGAGGACCGCTGTGAAGGTGGAGGGATGGAAGAACTGGATCCATTCATCCCACTGCAAGCGGGTCCCGCTTCCTCTCCCTTACGACAAGTGAGTCCATGAGGGAATTGGGGACCGCGAGACGGAGAAGGTCCCTCGCTTTGTCCCTTTTTCTGATGCCCGACTGACCTGGGCACAGACGGAAGAGGAGAATGATGCTGTTTTGAACGAGGCGGTGTCTCCAGATAGAAGGGCTGCCCAGGTTTCTCCTCCATCTGGTTCACAGGAACAGGAGTCTCAGTACACTGCCTCCCCTGAGTTTAAGGTTCTTTTCCGAGACGAGTCAGTGCCAGGAGTGGCTCGGTACAATTTGCGTCCCCGGCAGAGGGACAGTGCACCCAAGGGACAACCAGGTTAGTAGGGATGGACTTCTGGATTAAGAATAGGTCTTAGGGAAAGGGAGATTGGTTCATTGTCTGAGACATTGGACAGGATAAGTGGGGGGTGCTTTCCAAGGAGGGAAGTTGCCCTATCCTGAGCAAAGAGACAGAAAGGGTTGTGATCGTGCAGCTCCGGTGAGACGTGCTCGTTAGCACCACCGCTGAGAGACACTAAGAGACTATTTTTTCCCTTTTTACCTGTATACCTGGCTCCATAGCATGGACTCTCCTCTGGTAGTTTGATAGATGAAAATGTATCCCTTTGGTCGTATTGTTATGGAAGAGGAACAGCCATTAGAGGGAAAACATCTTGACCAACATAGCCCCACTTGGTCGAGCTGGCCCACCAAGACTAAGATAGTGTTCCTAGTAATAGTTTTTGTAGCATTGGTAGCAGTGTTAGGCATCCTATGGTTTTTAGAAGAAAGACATCCTGTACACTCCCTGATTGCAACGACTACAGCTCCCCCGAGCATGTTTTTGTCACCCTAGCTCCGCATAAGGAAAGGCATAGACAGACCTATGCAGACAATGTCTTTCTGCAGATGCTTCACCAGGCCCACCATACCACCAATGTCACCGATTGTTGGGTTTGTGGTTTACTCCCCTCAGTAATGCATAAAAATGACCTGTTGCTGTCCTTGCCCCTCTCTTATCTAGCCAGCTGTGAAGCCTGGTTTCAGTTGTTCACTATGGTATATATCCATTATCATTCAGATGCGATGAATATGACGTACCTTGATTATGAGGCTGTACTGGGTTATATAGCAACTCACCAAGGATTTACTCCAGGGAAGAATGGGGCCGCTGACACTTCATCCCGCAGCCTGCATAAATGTGTATGAAAGGAAGAAAAATATAACATGGCTTCTAGATGAGATGGCAGATTTTCAAGACTTTAACGTCACTGAATATTTCAGGTCCTTTCAGCTACATAATATTACTAAAGATAAGGCAATGCCGGTACCGGTGATTAACACGACCATTAGTTTTTATGTTCGAGGGTTTGGAAAGGTTCCGGTGGGAGAGAGTATTTGTAATTACACTTATGATTTGAACACCACCAGTAGTCCACCATTGCTTCCGCCCCACAAAGTGTACTTCATCTGCGGGTCCCAGGCTTACATATGGCTTCCTAGGGGGTGGTCTGGTGTGCGCTATGTGTCCTTTCTCTTGCCCCCTGTGTATATTGCACCCTCCAACTATCAGAGACCACAGATTACGGCACAGGAGTGCGCACCTGACTCGAGTAAGGCGGGTTCTTGACACAAATGATATCGATCAGACTGACACTACGCTGCAGCAATTTACAGATGCCATGAAGGGTATTTTGCCCTTTTGGGGCCCCATGCACAACAGCCGTAGTATACACTGACTCACAAGGGTTGTAGAGGGAGTCATTAACACCACAGCTGGAATACTGACCAACATCACAGCTGAGCTTCAGGCCACGAGACTCGTTGCCCTTCAAAACAGGATGGTGTCAGACGTCATCCTTGCTGATTGAGGTGGGGCCTGTCGCGTCATCGGTAGTAGTTGCTGTGTGTACATACCAGGTCACGCCCGAATGTATATGCAGCAATACAAAAGTTACACAGACTAGCATCTGACATCCGCCAGGAGAATGGCACGTGGTCCCTGTCTGGGTGGTTTTGGGGTCTGTTAGCAACATGGGGCTGGAAAATACTCCTATTCCTAGTAGCCATTGCAGGTGTGATATTCACTTGTTGTCTGTGCATCAATTGCCTTTCTGCCTGTTGTTTTTATTGTATGCAGAAGCTCACACCCAAGCCCGGAGTTCAAGAACAAAATGCTAAAAATTCTGTTATGATGGTACAGGCTGTTCAAGATTTGATGTCCATAGATGAGGGCATTTTTGAATATTGATATGTGTACCTGTCTAAAATTGCTAATGATTGCCCCAATGGTTCACTGCTATATACGTAACATTATGCCTCCCCTTCCATTAGAATTGTAAAGACCCTAACCTGATAGCACCAATAAAGACTTAGCAATGAATGCTAAAAGGAGGGTCTGTTAGAATCGAAATGTCTTTCTTCCCCGTCTTCATGATGTATGCTGTGTTATGTTAGCATTCATGTAGCTATGTCATATAATCGTTATTTCAATTGTGTATGTGCCCAGCTTCTGTAGGGTAGCGTAGGCCTAAGTTAACATCTGAGACGCCATTTCCCTCCTGCAGTCGCCATGAGCAATCCCTGGTCTCAGTGCCCCCGCTCTCTGCTCATCTCAGCAAAAGCTGCTGTTCAGAAAGTTCCCATATCTCATCCAAGGTCGGAACCCAGATGCACGAAGAGAATAGTTTATTCAGCTCTGCATTCCTATCATTGGACATAGCTATGCTCCCACACCAGAGAGAGCTGAGACCGAGAAGGATGGCCTTGGGAGCCTGATAACGTGTACCCATTCTGCAGGTGGTAGCTCATCCCTCAGTGCCTCCTTTGTCAGTCTTTGTGCCCAAGCAGTATTTTTCCATTAGGGGCGGGGTTTCGAGAGGTGTTGGAAGGTTTATTTAGTGTTACCAAAGGTTGGGAAGTCAGTCCCCTCGGTAGCATCTAAGGAGGCTAGTCAGACTGGACTCCACTGCAGCGCATTTTACAATAAACTAACTTGGTTTGTATTCTCTACTGCGTCACTGACTCTTCATTACTTGGAAGGCTAAGAGGAGGTCGCGAGTGACCCGGGTGGCCCGAATCGGGTCACTTCCTTCACATGGAATACCCTATATTTAGCTTAGAAATTAGGCATGAAATACACAGTTTTCAAAACATAATAGGAACTCAGGACCCAATCTCCAAATAATTATGGACACCCTCAAATCCACTATCCGTGGCCACATGATTAACCTTATGTCTTGGAAAAACAAACAAGATAATCTTCACCGAGATAACGTAGAACAGCAAATTAAAAGCCTAGAGAAGGATCTAAAACAAAATTCAGATGGATCAGAACACATCCAAACTAGCTAACGGAGCTAAAATATCAATGCAATAAAATCTTAAGTTACAAGGCATCCCTCTTTGTACACAGAAACAAAGGTATTTCATTTTGTAAGTGTAACAGATCGGGAAAATGACTAGCATCCTACCTTAAACAAAACTACCATTGCCCCAAAATAACCTCCATCATCAATAAACATGGCTCTCCCGCCACAAAGGAAGAGAGGGCTTCCTTTTCTCTTTTGAACGTTTTTACAGCAACCTTTACTCTAAAAGCAACCACACTCCCTATGAAGGTTGCTTACAGTACCTTAATACGATCCCTATTATGAAAAAAGACAACAAAATGAGGTCACACTTGAAGAACCTATATCCCAATGTAAGAGTGAAAAAGCGATAAAATCACTTAAAGCTGGGAAGCAACCAGGGCCAGATGACATTTGCTCCTCCTTCTACCATACTTGGGGACCCACCCTTATCCAACCCCAAAAGGACCTTTTCTCTCACTGCTTCTCCACAGGAACAGCAACTGGCACTGCCTTCAGTGGCGGCTCATCCGTAATGGCACAGGAGCATCGCCCCACTGGTCAGTCAGTCATCGATCAAGCGTAAAATAAAATGACCGCTGACTGACTGAGCCAATGCCAGCAGTGTAGGGAGTGGAGGGGCCAGGCACAGCAAGGAGAAGTGGTAGTCGCACTGTAAGTGTCCATGTCTGTTTGGCCAGCCGTCTTTATCCAGCCAAACAGACATGAGCACTTGGGTTTCTCCAACCCAGCTGTGTTGCACAGCTGGCTTGGAGAAACATCACAGGCTCCTAGGCACTGTCTGAGCAGCAAACCATGCCACTCAGACCAATCCAGGTGCTGCTCTAATGCTAGGTATAGCATGAGAGGATCGCCGGGACTGGGTGGGGAGCCTGTGCTCCAATGTATGCTGGGAGGAATTCTGGAGAAGAGAACCTAGGTGGCCGCATTGTCAGGTATGTTTTTTAAAATTATTATTCCCCTAATCCCCCGTCTCCCCCCCCACTTTAGTATTGCAGCAGCAGCACCCGACTGACTTAGATGCCACTATTATTGCTATCCTTAAGGATGGTAAAGACCCCTGTGACCCTAAAAACTACAGTCTGATATCACTAATGAACACTGACGGTAAAATCTATGCAGAAATTCTTGCCCTCAGACTGGAACATGTCCTCCGAAATATAATCCACCCCTCACAAACTGTATTTCTTAAAGGTATGTTCAGCGCAGACCGTATCAGACTAGTTAGTCACATTATAGAGAGCGAGCTCAACCGACCCACCTGTACTTTTGCATTGGAAGCTGAAAAGGCTTTTGACAATGTCTTGTAGTCTTTTCTACATGCAACCTTCACTGCGTTTAATCTTGAACCGAATCTCTCCAGATTGATCCTCTCACTATATAGAAACCTAAAGCCAGAATTAATGTCAATGGTACCCTATCAAACAACTTCAATTTACAACAAGGCACTAGACAGGGGTTCCCTCTCTCCCTTCTACTTTTTTTTACTCACCATGGAACCATTTCTTATCAAAATTATAGAGAGAACCCCTCTATCCCGGGTATCCCATTCTCTGACAGCCCACAAAAAGTGCAGCATATGCACACATCTTTCTATTTACAACATAAGCGGACTCTGCAATACCAAACATTATGTAAACCATTAAAGATGAGCTTGTCTCTGGCTATTCCCTTAATAAGGAAAAAACAGAGGTTTTATCCTTAAATATCCACTGTAATAGGTCAGTCATTTGGGGCTACGGTCTCAAATGGGCAGCTGACAAAATAAAATACTTAAGGCCGATTTAGATCTCGGCGGACGGGTTGCTCCGTCACAACAGTGATGGATATCCCGTTTGCTGAAATATACATTTCATAGGATATAATGGGATTTATGTTTCGGGGACGGGATATCCGTCACCGTTGTGACGGAGTAACCAGTCTGCCGAGATCTAAATCAGTCCCCTAGACATTTGGTTCAACCAAAACCTTCGGGACTCGTTGGATCACGAAGAAAATACCCACTCTAGCTAAAATTAAAGCTATACTAGATAAATAGTCAACCAGACTCATCACCTGGTGGGGACTTATCTAAACCATCAAAATTATGATTTCCCCACTCATTACCTTCCTAATTAGCATGTCACCGCTTTACCTGTCAGGCTGCTTTTACACTACGATGGACCTCCTACTTAATGAATTTCTATGGCAATCCAAAATACTAAGAATCACCTGAAAAAAAGTACGACTCCTCCCCAAAAAATCCTCTCAGACAACTGTAGATTCCAAACAGTATACCTAGCGAGACACAGCCTCACCTGGTTTTTCTTGACTGATACCGCTCCCCTAATCTGCCTCATCATTGATAGCAACCTCGCCCTACAGCAAGTGGTGAAACATTAGCCCCCACAGTCCCTGCGGTGCAAAAGGGCCCCCTCAGTACAGTACATTGGCTTTGGCTGGTCTAGGACCAGGCAGCATTGTGGTGGGCCAGTGGGGACCTACTCCATGTACTTTGCAGGGGGGCCCCCTCAAGTTTCGTTATGCCACTGCCTACAGCTCTCCCTCATCTCTTTTATTACCACCAAGAATATAGTGACAGAACACTCCTCAATCATTCTTTCCAGCACAGGCCCTTTGGAAAATTGACAATAAACGAATTAATCAAATAAAATACTCTACCTTAGCCTCGCTATGGCATAACAATAACTTCAAATCGGAAGGCAGGACTTGAGAAATGGGCACAAAAAGGCATCCTCTTTGTAGGGGACCTGGGCATCCCCTCAGACCCTATACCATTCTCTTAGCTCAAACTCAAATTAAAGTTAGAAGAGACAGATTTTTATCACTTTAAGGATCAAAGCATCATTGGCAAACATAAACCCCTGAGAACACCAGACCTCCTAGACATACTGAGGAATCTAGCTAGAGGGGGACATATTGCTTTACAACTTTAGTCCTATCTGACACCGAAATCGACCACCCTCACAGAATCAGTTCATTGTAAATGGGAAACTATTCTGGGCAAAACAAAGCCTAACATGAGAAGACCCTAAACTGGCTCTCTACTTGGTCTAACCTGACAACGAGAAAGATTGCACCCTCCCTTGCACAATGCAGACTATCGACCATATACATGGCCCACCAGACCCACTTCAAACATTTGAAACTTGGTCTCTGAGACTCAGACAAAAGCTGAAGTTGCGGAAAAGAGAAAGAAAAACTACAACACATGATCCTCGACTGCACATTTGCTAATAAATTCTGGTCTGAGCTTGGTGTAACCATCTTCCAGATCATGCATACAAGCTGGTCTCCTGATCTTGCCTCTATAGCACTAGGTGCTCTCCCCCTGTAAATAACCCACCAACTAGAAATAGAGGCACATACTAGTTTCAATCAATCTTAAACCCATCTTGTGGGAATAGAACAATCTCTCCAAATTATCATTCCATGCGTGGTGGGAGTGGGTCCAGTTTACCAGGGAGGCGGATAACTCACTAAACACATACTTGAAAACCTCAAAGAAAAAGAAAAAGTCTAGTCAAGACTTGACTCAAATTTCTAACCACATACCACCATCAATCTCACCCCTGCATCAATAGCTCATACTCAACATCCCTCCACTCCACCCCTGTACAAGAAATACACATTGTACTAACATCCCCTTCATACACCTCTGATGCCCACCAACCCCCATGCCCCTCCCCACTACTCCCCCTTCTCTCTGCCCCTTCCCTCCCCCATTCCTTCCTCCTCTTATCTTTTTCCTCTACCCCCACTACTTTCTCCTAGCCCCCTCATCTTTCCTTCCATATCTCTTCTCTTTCCGCATCTCTAATCCCTGATACTAGATTTGAGTAACCTAACATGATGTACACCTACTATATATTCTCTGCATCACACATCTTTAGCTGGCTCATAATGCTCGGGATACTATGACGATACAATAATGTCTTTATTGTACATTATCCCAAACACCATGCAACAATACGCAATCAAACTTTATTTATTTCCCTCAGTATTGCCTTTGTAATGTTTTATAACCTATCAATAAAAATGATTTAGAAATGAAAAAAAACCCAGAAGGTATGATAAAATATGTAGATAGATGTCAGTGAGACTCCTATTAATTCAACTGCAGACTTTTACGGTAAACATAATTTACCACGCATGCGAGACAACGCATGCCATTACAACACGGTCGTTACAACGACCGCGTTGTTACATTGCATACCATTACAACGCAAGTCGGAACAACGACTTGCTGTAGGGGGCAGAAGGTGTTGGATTTAAAATCCAACACCTTCCCTACTGTTGCACAGACTGGAGTTGGAATAGTAAATTATACTATTCCAACATCCAGCGCCCCCCCTACAGCAAGTCGTTGTTCCGACTTGCATTGTAAAGGTATGCGATGTAACAACGCGGTTGTTGTAACGACCGCGTTGTAATGTCATGCGTTGCAAACACATGCAAACTAACGTGGCATATTCACTTTTACTCACTATCCTTGATGAGCTACTCGCTATGCACAACTGGGCAATGTTGCAGAACTTCTCCTTCTTGGCTTCATTGCTACATTCAAAAACATTACCCCGTTGAATGCCTTCATGTCCTGCAGAGTCTGTTCAGTGTGTTGCTGTGTTTGGTAAAATCATTTCTACCCAGCAGATCCCACACATTTGTCTTCTGCCCTTACCTCTTCAAAACCCTTGCCAAGAACTGTGGTATCCATGTTCTTCTTTTCAATTCAAACTTATTCACCTTCTGGGCTTGTGTCCAAGTGCAAGGAAATCGGACTACCCAACATATCCCTTCCTGCAGATCAAAAATAGTGAAAAGAAAAGATTCCAACCCAATGCCTAACCATCACCCAAAGATGGTTATCCTCCAATTAGATGCATCTCAATGACAAAAACACATTCCTATCTATTGGATCAGGCAGTAAGACACCCACAGCTAAAGCTCTATTTGCAAAATTCCCACAGTCAAGCAATCAACGAACAAAATAAGTCCTGGTCTTATTGTTTCACTGCAACTGTCCTGGGACCCCTACACTGGAAAAGTAATGGCCAAATTTCTGTTAATTTAAATGTGCCCAGTACATGAAAAATGTTTCTGTTCCTAATCCCCTTACGTTATATTGACACATAGCTCACATCCAGAACTCACATAAGCAAAAGTCTCCAATAGCATATTGCTCATTTCATATCCTCAAAATATGAGCCCTTTCTGACAGTTTTCATGTACGGAGTCAAGGTAAAAGTCGTGGCTCATCCCACAAAGTGGGATAACACCCGCTTATTGGGATTTCATCTCATCTGTTATCTTCACACTTCTTTTGTTCCTAATCAAGGCCTAGTTCCATTTCAAATACACAAGGCCTTTCACTCTCAAACACCAACATACCACATAGTCATAGAAGCGTACTATGTTATCTTGAGCCACCCCATAAGATCCACAACAGCATCCAATGGTCTACTTCCGAGCACAAAAACACACTTCCATACCAGTCCGCTAAGGCGAAGGAGTGTCGCCCCACTACTTTCAGCAGTGGAAATAAAGGAAAAATAAAATGATAACTCGTTATCATTTTTTTTGTTCCTGCTGCGGGCGTCTTTACGGGGCGGGGCTGCTCTGCTCTCAGAGCAGAGGGGAGGAGTTGTGGGCACACTGGAAGTGCGCAATGACTGATTGCCCGGCCCTCTTGGGCCAGCCAGTCATGTGTACTTTGCATGTTCGTCACCCAGGATGCATTACAGCCTGGGTGGAAAACACGCCCAGGCTCCCATTCCCTGGCTGTGTGCCAGACCACAGCGCTCAGACCAATCACAACGCTGCATTGCAGCGTTGTGATTGGTCAGAGGAGCCTGGATGTACTTCCTGTTCCTGGCTGGGAAGACAGAGGAGAGATGCGGCGACGACAGACGCAGCGAAGAGGTAAGTTTTTTTCATTATTTTTTACTAACCTTTATCCTGCCTCTCCCACCCCCAATCCATGCCAGCCGCCACTGCTCTGTTTGCAGATGAGGATCAAACAAGTGCCCTTTAGAAGACTACCGAATTCTCTCTTCTTTGCCAAGACTTCAACCTACAATGTACTGAAAAGCCCCAAATGCAAAATTCCTGCCTCTCCCCAAGTGCCAGTGATCCTCAAATATCTAATTGATTGGTGATTACTCCCCACCACATCTACCTCTCAGTCCGTGTTGTACTCATATCCACTTTCTTTGTTAATTATAAGATTTCTCATAGAACTCCTATAGACAAGGTATAACCTCATGGCACCTTGTGATCTGCAATTCAGAACTGCAAATCATTGAGCAAGATTTTACTTGCAGAAACACGGTGCCCCCTATAGGTAGAATGCAGCACTGCATACAAATAAATATATTGAAGATGTTTTTTTATAAGGTTTTCGAAGGTTCACTGATTCCTAACTATCCATGGCTGTCACTTTTCCCCACTTTTGTGCTTTCTTTTGACTGTGAGCAACTCTAAGAAATTTAAATCAGTTCATCTATATAGCCTAGGCAATTATGGTTCCAGAACACAAATCCCACTGAGACTTCTAGATTGATTATCTTTATAGTTTTGGAGATCTCCTATATTTGACATTGAGTATCTCAGATATCTGCTGGCTTTGATTGGTACCAGGCTACCCATATATAGTAAACGTTGCTCTTGCTTGATGTTGCTACACACAATGAGCATTCCATGAAAGGTTAACATTGAAACTGTGCTTCTCTGGTACTTGCTGAAAAAGGATGCTTTTGTAAGCACTGGACTGGATTGATTCTGAAGTTCAGCCCTGTAAGGGTACTGGTGACAGAATGCTGTATTTTCTTTTAATACACTAAGTGTAGACTGTGCCAAGACAATCATGCCTGGAGATTGTATCTAGGAAATTAAAAATGAACTAAAATGTTTATATTACATATAGGAACCCACTTGTACCACTGTCACTTACTACAAAGTAGGTAGTGATGTTGCTCAACTGCGTATTTTAAACTATGGTACAACTCTCGATTTTAGTGACACCTTGGCTAAAAGTGCACCATCCTATCATGCGGAATGCACGAGAACAGTGTGGGCTCATATAGTGAGACGACTTAAGTTTTTTTTTCCAAGACTGAACAACATCACAGCTCACTCGCTGATATTAAATGATGTGGGAATTCGGTCATAGGATAAACTCAGGTGGAATAGTCTTGACTAAGCCCCTGGGGGTTGAAAACATTTGCCTTTGCACTTCAACAATTGCAGCAAATGCACTTCAAAGAAGAACAATATATTTCCCGCACCAACAGACAGTGCTGTCATTTCTTGTTTGAATAGCAGGACTTATTAATGTTCCGCTATTAACACTGTCCAACCATCAGCAGTGCAGCATTTTAAATAATTTTCAGCAGCCAGTTTAAGAGCTTCATCAACTTCACTAAGAGTTGAGCATTGAGCACCCACAATTGTTTTACTTTGATTGGAACAGTTTTTCTAGAGTGTAGTGACCCGATAGGTACCCCTGGTATAGCCACTTGCATGTCCTGCATGTCTAACATATACAGATTCTGTGAATTTTTATTTTGTATAAAAAGGATCCATTTTATGAACATGCTGCACTTTGTGAGGTGTGTGGTATTGCTTCAAATTCGTAGATCAACGTCACTGTGTGAAAGGGAGCCACAAATCTTCTCATGGGAGGCCTGATGGCAATGTGTGACTGTGCCCACCCTCATGGGCGTGACACTGGTTTTAGAGATAGGTACTAAGCTCTTCACTGTAGAGTCCTTTGGGCACTACACCATTCCAACAAAGGGACCCCTGCAACGTCTGCATGGGGATATAATGCAGCGCCAATGGTAACTTTGGGGGGTCGGGGTGGGTGCCACACCTTTTGTAACAAAGCTTTTGGTGAAAGCCACAGATTTTCAGCAGCATCACGTGCACATTCAAAAATTGAGGTTGAAAGAAAATGCAATGTTTGAACCACTTAGTTAAGAGCGTACTTTACAGACTTATCACACATTACAGCATGACGTAAACTGTCATCCCTTTCACGCTAACTAAAGTGATGCTGTACAAGTAAAGCATGTGGCAGCACTAGCAGTCTTGTCATAATAGTGTTTCAATGATAACATTGTACAGATCATTTATTCTTTATTAAAGAGTACAAGTGGGCGTTTCCTAGCCTTTTTCTACCAGGAGGGCGCCATGCATGGAAAAGGAATCCCCAGTAGACGTCTGCACAGGTCTCCTCTGATTCACAAATTCTATTCACAGCCTCTTGCTAGAGTTAACGTCACACGTGGGAGGCATTCAACCACAAAAGTAAATGTACACAATTTATAATGTTTGAGGAAGTAGCTGAAAAAAGAAAAACAGTAATGCCTGTGCATTCAGAAATAATTCTTGGATGCCACCATTTGGCGTGGCGAATAGCTGCATTTACTGTCCCTTGCGTTGCCTTTCAGGAATGAACATCAAACAAGGACGGTGAAATGATATACCCATTACTGAAGT
Source organism: Calotriton arnoldi (assembly GCA_963921515.1). Taxonomy (NCBI): domain Eukaryota; kingdom Metazoa; phylum Chordata; class Amphibia; order Caudata; family Salamandridae; genus Calotriton; species Calotriton arnoldi. The sequence goes on from CAWUFW010000233.1 coordinate 3,043,909, forward strand.
CATCTTTGAAAGTCTATAAATAATATAGGTGTTGCTATAGGAACTACTCATCTGCCATGGAACAGCTGTGAACGCAGTGAAAAACCCTACATTCTGCAAAACGAAGTTCATTCCCATAATATGAATAGTTCTAACTGCTCTCATGCCCCCTTTTCAGGATTAAAGTACTGGTGAGGCAAATATGTTTAAATAGGCATAAACATATTGTCGCATAGTTACGTAACCAATGAAAAAAATACGAAGTAAGCACAAATAATTGAACTTAAGCTTAAGTGTTTCAAAGCTCTCAGCTTTTGTTGAGCCAATCTTTTAGGTTTTTCTTCTCCATCAACACATTTTCAACTGCCACAGGTGTTTGTTAGACGTGGAAAACAATTTACTTTGTAGTACATTTTACCAACAGGATTACCATTTGTATAATTCTTCTTGCTTTCTATCACTATATAGGGTTTGTGCACACATGTCACGAATAAAATGAACCTCATTCGTGGTCTTGTTTTATTTTGCGCTGCCAACTTAAAAAAAAAAATCTCTTTATGAATTTTCCAAAATATATATATATATATATATATATATATATATATATATATATATATATATATATATATATATATCAGACAAACATGCAGTAGCAAGTAATGATATGTGTAACAAAGACACACTTGTCTAAATTAAATGTCCAGCCGCAGATTTAAACCTCTGAAAAGTTGTCATCGAAAAGTAGATCTGCAATCGGCCACCAGTCCCTGCAGTATCTTTAAACTAAAGGTCCCTCAAACCACAGCATGTAACAGCTCCCGGCCTCAATCTCCAGCTTCATATGAGAGTCATATCTTTTCATTCAGGTTTTTGTGGTTGTTTCTTTATATAGGTTTGGTCAACAATTTTCTTAGTTTGTAAAACAAAATCCCTGCATTAATGGAAAACAGAGAGCAGTCTGGCAAGCATCATTACTGTATTGAAGCCCACTGGACCCTTAACTAAGCACAGCCATCAATTATGGCTTGTTGGTAAGTGCCACGGCAAAGACCTGTAGCAGTAACAACTTTGCAACAGTATTTAGCGGTTTGTTGGTAAAAGGGGGCTAGCTGGTGGTAACAGTCACTACTAATGAATTCAGCATCTTAACTTCTTTTTTGCAAGCCTTTGCCAGCTGGTAATCACTGCTGGAAATGACAGAGAGGTATATCACAACTATTACTGGCAATGATTAAATGTGGGAGACTCCCAAGTATGGTCAGTTACCCAATTACCGGATATTTTACCTACACTGTGCATTTTAACCATCTTCCAAAGGAAGGCCCGCCCGATTTAGTCTAGAATTCTATTGTGATTATAATTGTGTTCATTACGCTCTTAGTGAATTAACTTGCAAGGTATAGGTGTACGTTAATCACCAGATACCACAATAACAACTTTATATATTTGGCAAGTGAGTTAAATATGGGTGCTCCAGGTCTTAATCAAAAGCCTAGTTTTTCTCAAACGACTGATTCATCAACAAGCAGCTTCGACCATGTTCCATCGATGCATTTAGATGTGATCTCCTGGAACGTGACGGGCCTTCAGTATAAATTGCATAATCCTGACTGGTTGCAGCTAGTGTAGCAGAATGACATTACTTGTTGTCAAGAGACATGGTCACCAGACTCCTGGTTTCTTCATGGATATTCAACGTTTAGCGTCCCAGCCACTCCATCATCCTCAGGAAGGACCAGGGGTGGTTTGGCAACTTTTGTCTCAGCCACTCTCACTAATACAACTATCCGAGAAATGTATTGTACATCGTATCACCAAATATTATTTAAGCTCCAGAAACCATTTGAATTTTTGTTGATCAATTTTTATCATAATATTTTTGATCCTTCCATGACAAACACATGGATGAGTTGGAGGAAAAGTTAAGCAAAGTTGAGAACGGTCATAACAAGGAATTGTTAATAATATGGCTGGGGGATTTCAATGTATGCACATGTGACCCCAAAATCATGATGACCTGTGGTCTCTGGGATGATTTAAGTTTGACAGTAACACATTTTAGACACACCCCTGATGGAGACGCCCTGAGAAGAGTAGCTTTCTCTAAAAAACTTTTTTTTTGCCCAGGATTATGCTCCCTCTGATAACGGTCCATTCCAACATTTGTTGGCACAGGTTCATGCACAACAATTGACCGCATGTTATTCTCTAGGGATCTAGAACCCGTTTTCAATAAATATGAGGTAGTCATAAGTTGTATAAGTGACCATAACTCACTTTCTTTGGGGCTAAAAATGGACCTTGGTAACAAAGGTATCAATGCTACACACAAACTTGAATATACAAAGAATAGAGGTTTGTGCACCAAATGGAACCAGATCGATAAGGACCTATTTTTGAGGGACTTAGTGATAGATAACCAAGCTTTAATCACCACTGCTTTACATCATGATGGACCTTCTAGTGACATTATCCAGGCATACACTTCTTTGAGCTTGTATATTGCAGCAAAATTAACTAAGAATGTTTTTGTGGATAGGATTAGCCCAAGTTGGTTTAATCAAGCTTGTTCTAAAGCCCACAAAACTCTCAAAATGGCACTTAGGTAACAACCCCGGGATAAACTAGGAGTAGTTAAGGATAGGAAAGCTTTTAAAGTAGCTATTGCAACCAGGGAAGCTGAACTTCGGAATAAGGCGTGGGAAGACCTTGAGGCTGCGAGCAACTTGAAGGATCCCAGTGCCTTCTGGAAAGTTGTAAATCGCTCTTTCTTTTCAAGTCACGATAGCCCGCAGGTAGTTGCAGTTATCAACGCAGAAGCTTGGGTAGCACATTTTTCCAAGATTTTCGAGCCTAGTGATCCATCTCAATTACAGCAGCGTGGGAAGAAATTCATTATGACTGAGGCTGCCACTGCCTTGAGTACCTCAATCGAAGTATCAGATGTTATATTAGCCATTGAAAGTTGTCCCATAGATAAAGCCCCTGGCCCGATGGAATTCCCTCAGATTTGTTCAAGGTGCTCCCTAATTCTGGGGCCCATTAATCACCAATGTTATAAGAGCAGCGATTATAGGCCCAAGACTTGGCAGGAGGCAATAATTGTCCCCATATTTAAAAAATGGGACAAAAAAAAAAAAAAAAGAATCAACCCCATAGCTACCATCCCATTTTGCTATTACACAGCACTGTCAAAATACTGGGCAGGGTTATACTGTCTAAGCTGGAAACATGGGTCACTGAAAACAGGGGCGCTTTCTGACACAGTTTGGGTTTTGCCCAGGGTTGGGCACAGTGGAGCAGAGCCTTAACCTATATCTTATCACACAAAAATATGTTAAGGCCAAAAAAGGCAGCATATATCTGGTCTTTATGGACCCAACGTGTGCGTTTGACACTGTCCAACGACCAAAAATCTGGGGAATTATTAAAAAATGGGACTAGATAGAGCTATTGTTGATTTACTTCGTAGGTTTCAAACAAATACTTCAGCTAGGATCAGTAATAGCAGGGAGGGTCAACTCTGTAATGGGGGTCCGCCAAGGCTGTGTACTGGCTCCTTTCCTCTTTATATTATATAGTAATGGCCTCGAAGATTACTTGTGTTCTAGAGGTAAAGATTTGCCCAACATCGGCTCTCGCTTGGTACCAGTACTATTGTACGCAGACATTGCTGTACCCATAGCCAGAACAGCTAATGGGCTACAGATACCTTTAATGTGTTCATGGTCGATTTGGGGTTAAGGACATATTTAACAAAGTCATTCATAATGAAATTAGGTCCCAGGCTGTCTAAAACCCGGAAATTCACCCTTGCTGGGGCAGAGATTGTTAGAGTTCCAAATTTTACTTACCCAGGAATCCCATTTGATTCTGCTTTTAATTGGAAATTGTTATTAAATATCAGAGCCCTGGAATTCTAATAAAGCCATTTTTGGATTTGCCAAAAGACTTGAACAGAAACTTGCAAAAGAGCTAGCACACATTTGATATTGGTTTTCACAGACAATTGTGAAGTGGGTAAGTTTTGAGAATTACTCATGGAATCTATGACTTCTGTACATTCACTTGCGTTACCTAGAAATTCTATTAATACCCAAACATTCAGGAATCTAATCAAATTGTAGGGAAACAAAACATGCAAATGAGCAGATTTTTAACTTCACGAATTCTGTCTCTACTTTTGTGATTCCTTCATGATTCTTGTTATGACAGAGAGAATTTGTGGATTACTTATTTATGGTACAACTGACATAACAAAAATAACTTTTGACAGAACGTAGAAATTGCAGGTGACACCACGTTGAATTGTGAATTCTTTCTAAACAAAGCTCTGCATAGACCATAAAATCAAGCATTCTTGTTAGAAGGCAAAGTGATATCTGCAGCCAAAACTTACTGCGGACCCCTGTGGATGCAGCTTCTGTTTCTATCAGGTGCCAACTGTACCTGTTTCTCAGTACTTTTTAAAAATGTACTTCAAAGAACGAGAGGGAGAGAGAGAGAGCATGGCGCCTGACACCATCTAGTAGTTCGGCCAAATAAGCTAGCTCTTTATTAATGAAGACAGCAGGTTTGATTGCAATCAGAAATCTATAAATAAATGTTGCTGATGCAGAGTGTGGGCCATGAAAGCACAAGACGGGGTCATAATACCCCCTCTGCTCATCCCCCTCCTCTTGGTGTGACTTCTTGGGACCCAAGAATGATGGGAGGATTTGGCACACTCTAGAATCTCAAATCCAAGTCAGATGTGCCTGTGAGCTGGCAATCTACGTTTATGGCGAGACATGAAGATCAGCTTGCAGGTGCAACACTCAGTTGGGAATCCCAACCAAGACTTCGAGGTCTCTGGTTCAGGTGGGAAGCAGAAAGGTTTGCGTTAGTGTTACAACTTTTGACAATCTAATTGCCATCGAATATCACAGAAGCTAGTCTTATTTTTATTTGTGAAATTGAGGAGGCCACCAGTTTGCCCGATCCATGTTTCCTAAGGTGTAAATGCTCATTATATAGTAACATATTAATGTATCACATACTTCAAAAGACAGGTTAGACTTAATCAAATACTCTTAAATGTTTGGTCTTAAATAGAGTTGAAATTATTAAAAATTGGCACAGTTTCTCCAAGTCTCTAGAATCCAAAAACAAAACAATATGAATTCCTTAAATTATGTGAGAGAACTTCCTTTAAATTAAAACTCCTCCAAACACACTGCTGAAATAGGACGCAGGCTTACCGACGCAAGAGCGTTTTTCAGACCAACAATCTGAGCAGAGGGAGAAGAGCAGGTGTCATGTTCCAGCATCTGCTTTAGCTTCTCTCTTTCACTTGACACAGTATTGAAGGAAGCCCTCAAGGTGACGTAAACTGAAAGAAGAACAATGGAGACAATGTAAGTCAAGCGAACAAGCCACGGCAATGACAACTGCACAGCCAAACAAAAAAGAACAAAACAAAAAAGAACAGTGACTTGGTGACTTGGACCAGACACTACACTTCCCTCTTCTTCCAAGCTAATGGAAAGTCCTCTGTGGCTGGGAGGAGACAGGAGTAGGTTTGACTCAATATTAAATTAAACTGCTTTGGAAGCTCAGACAAAGGCACACTCTGCCCTTGACAAGGACCCATCCCCCAATACAAACACCTATTTCCCAAGGATTACATCCTTTTACTGCTATCTAGCTCAGTGTTGAGGTCAACCTTAGTAAACAGTGTAGATGTGGCTTTGGGAAATCTTCAGCAAATGGAATGCAGAACCAGTAGTCCATAAAATGCTATCACAAACTGCTTGTACTCGCTCCTACTTGCCAAAACCTCATTCCAGACTACTGGAAACAATCCAGAGAAACAAACATCTTCATGAAGGAGGTTGCCAGTTAAAGAACAAGAAGGTCTAGTCAGAGATACATCACTGAAAGAATTGAACTTAGGGTATGTCGATAGAGCCGAGCACTTGCAGAAGACATGGTGTGATGGCTGCTCGGCAGATCTCATACAGATAAACGTTTCACAGCATGCTGCTGACATTACATTTGACCTAAATACAAGTGCATGAATATCATGTTGAAGAGGGATTCTACCCCCGCCCTAAAGCAAGCAGTACCCCAGTGTACAATGGACAACTCCGAAAGCAAATGAATCCTTGGGAGCAAGTTGCCTTTGATAGGATGACTACGAATGACAAAATTCTTATCTGAGGTTAATGAGGCCCTTAGGAACTTCCGAGAAGAGTGTGGCAAAAAGTGACCCAAAGTCGAATGTTGATGATTGAACTGCTTGTGAGCTTTGGGAAGTGGAAGCGAGCAAATGTTTTTCATAATTTCTTACCATTGCAGAAGACAATGAATACGTTTTACATGAGCATTTGGATATTAAACTGTGTTATTTCTAAGAATGATATACAGTTTTAACGCTTCAGGATAATTATTATCACCTCAAACTACCAGCTTCAGTCGCCAGACTAATGTTGATGCTCAATCTACAGTCACAATAAAAAACAGAGCAAATCTTGGTGTTGAGCCAGAAGGGCTGCAGTTGAGTGACATCTTCTGTTACACCTGCTCTGTTGCAATCACATTGTGTTGTAAATTCGCATATTGGGCCTTCATCATCATTTAATGGTTCACAGAATGCAAAATATTTATTCTGTATCATGTGTGGGTTGTGCAGCGCTTGAACTTTAATACTGTGACAAGTTCATTAAATTACTTCAGATTACTAATAAATTAAAAGTATCCCTAGCTACTGATAACTCACATAACTCCGTGACATTATCACTTGGGTGTTGTTCATTCTTTTCTGACCAACTGAAAAACAGCCTCTTCACTTCCACAGTATCAATAGTGTCATCCTGTCTTGCAGTTATGTACTTCCTAATCGTTATTCTGGGGTGGAGGTGTCTTAATTAGAAAAGTAGGTTAATATTTTAACTGAGTTTTCTAGTCCTCCCATGCCTGGAGGTTGATGGGACCTGGTGGATCTAAAAGAGATCTGTTTAACTATGAACTATAATGACCCAATGGAGGGCAGTCATGAAGAATTATTGCCAGACCTTCTATTTCACCCAAGGAATGTGTAATGAGAAGGTATAGAATGCAGAAACTCTTCTGGGACTACGTAAACAAAATGTTTCAAGGGCTTCCAGTTACAAATTACAAGGATGTATGGAGGACAATGTCAAACCAGCAATCGGTCTCCTATACGACACTAAACGCACAAAGTAATTAGCATCAATGCCCAGGATGAAGGGTGGAAAATAATAAAGGAATGTGTGGTAGGAGGGAGAACAGTCAGAGAGAAGCATGGCTCATTGTAGAGCTTGATGGGACATCACGGTTAACAACGCCAATTTCATTAATTTGACTTTAGAAACTATAGGCATGGAAAATCATGAAGCATGATATGCTTTGAAGTATCCTATGGCACATATATGTTGTTGGTATGTTTTGCTATAAAAGGCTATACAATCAACAAGTTTAGCACCAAACGATTACAGGTCATAAAATTAAGAAGTTGAGTACTTCCTTCAATTCAAGATTCTCAGAAGGGAACATTAGGTATACATATCCGACTTGGTAAACGTGTGTGGGAACTGACCTGTTCTTAATTAAATATGCAGAGGAACAAGAAGAAGACAACACAGCAATTTGAGCACTACTTGCGAGGAATATGCAGAGGAGGGTCCAAATTAAGGTGAACGCCAAATTACTAATAGCGGGCAGTGCACCATTCGGAGAGGCAATGGCATTCGTCATGAAACAAATAACTTTTTTGAATATGGCCGTTCATCACGAGTCAGAATTACTTAAGGCCAGCTCTCCTGTATGTCTCATTTAGAATACAGTTCACATCTTAGAGTTATACCATTGCACAGAATCGGCACAGTGGCTTGGTTTAGCTGTTAATGAAATTAAAATGTCATGCTAAGTTTCCAATGCAAATCCTGACCATCCACCACCATGGAAAGGTGTCATAATGGAAAAGCTGTTCCGGCTGGACTCAGGCATAAGGACATGTCTAACCAGCTACGAAAATGCTCAGAGGCAGAGGAGATTGAAGAATTGTACAAGTGTCCCTCTACCAAAGAAAAGACACAAAAAGGACAAGAGTTACATCTAAGAATGTTTTCTATAGAAGAAACAGTAGATTTCACAGCAATGTCTATACCATGTTAACAGTGCAATAACAGTTGACACGTTGACAAACTACATAAGCTATTGATAGCTGCCTCACCCGAGGCATTTAGTGATGACTGCAAAACAGATGAGCACATTCACTGGCACCATGTGAATGCTGCTACATAATGTATTCGGCCACTAGCTCATTCCTACCATTTTGTACGCAAGTGTAATACTGATCAGCACATTCAATAGTGACCTGTGTAGGCTAATGCATAATGTATTGACAGCTACCTGGTCTCTGTCATAGTGATGACAGTGCAAAACCGATGAGCACATTCACTGGTAAACTGTATAATCTATTATATAATGTAATGACTAGTGCCTCATCCCAGTGGACTAGTAATAAAACACCCAGGTTATCCACACTCTTGAACAGCTTCATCCTGATAGGTTTATACAGGTAACTATCACTGCTATCAATAAAGGACACTGGCACTGAATGAACTACTTCAAGTGCAGATGTGGTCCTTGTGAAAGAGTAGAATTGTCCTATGACGTGTGCTGTAATGGGTAGAAGAAAAATGTTAATTATGTACAGCACTGCAAATATCAGTGAGGCGCCTGGTATTAGTAACTGCCAGGATCTCAAAAAGGCAAAATAAATAAGAAAAAAAATATATATATGATATATATATATATATATATATATACACACACACACTGGAAAAAACATAGGTTTCAGGGACGCTATAGTTAGAAATTAGCATTTAAAAAACCTTAGAAATTCACTGAAAAAACCACAGGTTTCAGGGACGTTATAGTTAGTTGGACATTTCACTCATACAAAACCAGAGAATTTCGGCCGTTATAGTTAGTTGAGGTAACTATAACCCATGCCCCCGCAATGCACTGCTGAGGACATCACATATTACATCACTCATGACATGGTCAGTGACATCACTGAAGACATCACTGATGACATCTAAAATGACATCACTGATGACATCATCCAGTGACTGTGTGCTTCTGTAAAGTTTAAATATGTTTATATATATATATATATATATATATATATATATATATATATATATATGCCAAGGTGTATTGAAGAATGAGTGGGTGTATGAGTGTCTGTATGGATGATTTAGTAGGTGCGTGACTGACTGTATAAGTGAGTGATTAAACGTGTCTCACTGAATGCATGAGTTAGTGACTAAACTGTGTGAATGTCTGTATCAGTCTGTCAGTTGGTGTGTAAGCGGCTGCACGGGTTGGTGAGTAGCTACATGAGTGTCTATATGGGGTTATTGATTGGTTGTCTGAGTATCTGTATGGGTGCCTGAGTGTCTGTGTGGGTGGGTGGGGGGGTGTGTGACTTTGTGCATAGATGTGTGAGTGGGTGATTTACTGGGTGTATGGGTTCAAGAGTGCATCTGTGAAGGGCTGTATGGGTGGGTGAGTGTGTGTATGGGTGTGTTGGTGAGTGTTTAGATGTCTCAGTGGTACATGTGTGAGTAACTACATATGTGAAAGGCAGTATATGGGAGTGTTGGACTATATAAATGACTATGTGAGAGTGAGTGATTGTGAGACTGGCTGTATAGATGAGTGTGTGCTTGTGTCAGTGATTGTATAACAGTAAGTATGTGTTAGTATCTGTATGAATAAGTGAGGTGGTGTGTGTATAATTGTGTAGGTGAGTAAATGGGAGTGTGATTGATTCTTTGCATGACTGACTATGTGTAAGAGTAACTATATGGGTGAGTGGCGGTGTGTGAGTGTCTGTATAGGTGTATGAGTGCATATGATAGTGCTGTATTGATGAGTGACTGCATGTATGAGTGACTGTATGGGTGAATGAGTAGATGTGTGTGTAGACCTAGGAATCAATGAGTGGGTATGTAGTAACTGGTATCGGTGTGTCTTTGGTTTTGAAAATAGTAGTCTGCATTTAAGAGTGGGTGTATCAAAGGTTATATTACGGTGTGAGGAGGTGCATCAGATTATCACGTGGATGATATCAGTGATGTCATCAGTGATGCCATTTGAGATGTCATGAGTGATGTCACTGACCATGTCATGAGTGATGTAATATGTGACATCATCAGCAGTGCATTGCGGGGGCGCGAGTTATAGTTACCTCAACTAACTATAACGGCCGAATTTCTCTGGTTTTGTACGAGTGAAATGTCCAACTACCTATAACGTCCCTGAAACCTGTGGTTTTTTTCAGTGAATTTCTAAGGTTTTTTAAATGCGAATTCCTAACTATAATGTCCCTGAAACCTATGGTTTTTTCAGTGAATTTCAGAGGTTTTTTAAATTCTAATTTCTAACTATAACGTCCCTGGAACCTATGGTTTTTTCAGTGAATTTCTAAGGTTTTTTAAATGCTAATTTCCAACTATGCCTACATAGGTAGGACATATGCAGAAAGAGGAAGAAATGCGCAGAAAGAAGCAAGAGAAATGCAGAAAGAGGCAATAGAAGTCCAGAAAGACAAAGAAAGGTGCAGAAAGAAGCAAGAGATATGCAGAAAGAACCAACAGAGGTGCAGAAAGAGGCCTTATTGCAAAGTCATCCTGTGCCCCCAACTTTTTGCTGACATGTACTGGTGGTAACTGACTGACTAACCAGGCCTGGAGCCAGTGCTATGCTAAAAGACACTTAGAATACAGTGAAAACACCAACATACACTAGGGTACACCATGGGTTGGGGTACCCCTGTGATTGGCATGACCTCCCCTGTAAGGCCCTAGTACATAATAGGGCAGGGGGATTAAAACTACCTCTAAGTCAGAGGTGCGGAAAGGAACAAGAGAAGTGCAGAAAGAAGCAACAGAGGTGCTTAAAGAGGCAAGAGGGGTGCAGAAAAAGGTAGGAGAGGTGCACAAAGAGGCAAGACAAGTACAGAAAGAGGCAAGAGAAGTGCAGAAGGAGGCAAGAGAGGTGCAGAAGGAAGAGAGTGGGGTGCAGAAAGAGGCAAGGGAAGAGCAGAAAGTGGCAAGTGAGGTGCAGAAAGAGGCAAGAGAGGTATAGAAAGAGGCAAGATAGTGTAGAAAGAGGCAAGAGAAGTGCAGATAGAGGCACTTGAGGTGCAGAAAGGGGCAAGAGAAGTGCAGAAAGGGGCACTTGAGGTGCAGAAAGAAGGAAGAGAAGTGCCGAAAGAAGCAACAGAGGTGCTGAAAGAGACAAGAAGGGTGCAGAAAGCGGCAAGAGAAGTGCAGAAAGAAGCAACAGAGTTGCAGAAAGAGGCAATAGAGGTGCAGAAAGAGGCAAGAGAGATGCAGAAAGAAGCAAGTCAGGTGCAGAAAGAGGCAAGAGAAGTGCAGAAGGAGGCAAGAGAGGTGCAGAAGGAAGAGAGTGGGGTGCAGAAAGAGGCAAGGGAAGAGCAGAAAGTGGCAAGTGAGGTGCAGAAAGAGGCAAGAGAGGTATAGAAAGAGGCAAGATAGTGTAGAAAGAGGCAAGAGAAGTGCAGATAGAGGCACTTGAGGTGCAGAAAGGGGCAAGAGAAGTGCAGAAAGGGGCAAGAGAAGTGCAGAAAGAAGACAGTGAGGTGCAGAAAGAGGAAGAAAGGTGCAGAAAGATGCAAGAGAAATGCAGAAAGAGGCAAGAGAGGCACAGAAAGAACAGAGGTTTGTGCACCATTAGTACCAATTTAACACCCACATTTAGCAATAAGTAACACGTGACCATTCCAGCTTTGCAATAGGCCTTCCACCATGCTGTAACACGTGAAGCTGCATTTTTGGGAACATTTGAGCCGTTTGAGCTAGAAACAAGGCTTTTTTTGTTCAAATCTGCAGATTAGGCAGCAGATGATGGAATATTTGGCAAATGTGGAAAATGTTTAATAATGTGAAAATTGGTGCAGCCGAACAGTCACATAATTCCAGTGGCCCTGCTCATACCTCCGACTAGGTCCAGAAGTGCTCCTCAGTGGTTCCTTTTTTTTTGTGTCTCACTGAGTTTATAGTTTAGCTTCTATGGAAACGAGGAAGATTAAACCTGAGGTTACCACTCCACAACACAGACTACAATACAACATAATTACTCTCCAAAACACAATCCCACTCCACATAATTTCTATACACTAAATACCACCTACTTTCTATTCACATAATTTCACTGCACAACATACCACATAATTCCACTACACACAACGTACATCCACTCTACACCAAAAAACATTAGTAGAAAACTTTTACATTTACAACGCCAATAGCTCTAACTCTCGCAAATGCGAAACCTATTACATTGCAAATGCTTCTTTAACTAGTAGTCGCGTTTGCAGAGTGGTGGAGAAAGGGTGCTGGGCCTCCGACCAGCGCTCAGGAATTCCGCTGCGTAGGACTTACAGGAGGTACCAGGAGGGCTTCTTGGCCCCCAAAGTCCCTCAGGAGTAAAGTGGACTTCATCCCCCATCCCGTAGTCTGCCAGGAGGCGCGTTTGCAGAGTGGTGGAGAAAGGGGGCGTGGCCTCCGAAGACGGCTTAGCAATCCTACAGTTTGGGACTTACTGGAGGTAACAAGAGGGGTAGTTGGCCCCCAAGGACATCCTTGGGGGCCAACTACCCCTCCTATTACCTCCAGTAAGTACCACACAGCAGGATTGCCAAGTTCTCATAACAGGCCACGCCCCCTTTGCCCACCACTCTGCAAACGTGCTCCCTGGCACGCTCTTGGATGGGGATTGAAGTCCCATTCGCTGCTGGGGGTCCTTAGGGGCCAACTAGCCTAACTCTTACCTCCAGTAAGCCCCACACAGTGGGATTGCTGAGAGGTGGACACAGGCCACGCCCCCTTTCTCCACCACTCTGCAAACGCGCCTCCTGGCGCGCTCTTGGTTGGGGGATGAAGTCCCCTTTCCTCATGAGGGTCCCTGGGGCCAACTAGCCCTCCTGTTACCTCCAGTAAGCCCCATACAGCTGGTTTGCTTAGAGTGCTCAAAGGCCACGCCCCCTTTTTACACCACTCTGCAAATGCGGCTCCTGGCGCACTGCTGCTCGGGTAATTTAGTCCACTTGTGTCCTGAGGTCCTCAGGACACAAGAGGACCTCATCGCCCCACCAGCAGTGCGCCAAGAGGCGCGTTTGCAGAGTGGTGTAAAAAGGGGCGTGGCCTCGGACCACCTCTCAGCAATCTCACTGTGTGGGGCTTACTGGAGGTACCTGGTGGGCTAGTTTATGATAACACCGAGGAGGATTCGCGAACCCTCCAGAGCACGAGCTTCATTCCGATTGGCTGCCAACACTCCAAACCAGAATGTGTTGGCAGCCATCTTGTGACTCGGAGTCACAAGAAAACAGTAGAAAAAAGATTAAAAAAACAAGAAAAGGGGCCAGGGTAGAAACACCCTGACCCCCTAGGCCTGCTCAGGGGGTCCCACAAGAACCCAGAGGGCCAAAAAAAGCATTTGAAGAATAATCACCCCATCATACCCGTTGTTGGACTTGGCCCTTTTTGGCTAAAGTTCCCTAAACTTTTTGCCTTCCCCCTAGACCCTTTTTCTGACATGGTGTTGCCAACTCAGATGCTTTGGGCACTTTGCCACTGCTGATCAGTGTCAAAGTGCAAGTGCTCCCTGTATAAAGTGTAATGGAAATTGGTTGTCCATAATTGGTATATTTGTCCTACTAATAAAGTCCCTAGTAAAATGCACTATGTGCGCCAGGGCTGGTAATGCAAATGCTACTAGTGGGCCTGCAGCACTAATTGTGCCACCCACACAAGTAGCCCTAAAGAGAGATCTCAGGCCTGCCACTGCAGTGCCTGCGCGCAGTTTGTTAAGCTGCCTTGTTGTCCTGACAAGTGCACCCACTTGCCAGGCCTTACCCTTCCCTTTTTATGCACATCAGACACCCCTATGGTAGGCCCAAGGTACACCGCTGGGCAGGGTGCAGTGTATGTGAAAGGTAGGACATGTACTGAGGTGTGTACCATGTCCTGACAGTGAAATACTCTCCATTTCGTTTTTCACTGTTGAAAGGCCATCTTGCCCATAGGACAGAATGGGGAGGCTGTGTAATATATTTCCAGCCTATCTTCCCATAGGCTTAAGATGGAGGGGTTTAGTTTAGTGTGCCTGAACTCACAATTTAATAACACATCTTTTTGTGAAGGTGGTTTTTGCATTGTGTGTTTAGAAACCACACTTTTAGAAGTGACTGGTTTTTTGTGTTCTAACAATTCTGTGTGTCTCTGCCTGGTTGTGGATTAACTGTCTGGATTTGAAAGTGATAGGATCTGGGGAATGTCTTGACCCAGGGGAGGAGGTGAGACAGCAGCAGGCTGACCTGCATCTGGAGTGTAGGGGGGAGGAGTAGCCCCTGGAGGTGAAGAGGCCTGGGCTGCCGCCATAAAACAATGGCTCCATCTCCTGCTGAGTGATTGAAGATCCAGACCCCCACTATCAAAGGGAGACACCCAGAACTGGTTTGGACAGGGGTCAGTGCCCGCCTGAACACAAAGACTTCAAAGACATTTAGGGGTATAACTATGAGAGCTGAAACCCCTGAACTTAGGACTGATCAAGACTGTAAAGGATTGAAACTACTTCGTGGTCCAGAGGAACCTCTGCCAAGGAAGAAACAGCTGAAAAGACTGAAGGAAAGGACTGACCCTTGCTGTGTGTTCTGGGGCTGGCCTGCAGTTTGCTGATTTAACCAAGGAGAGGCGAAGGGACTTTGCTGTGTGCTGTGCCCCCCTGCTTGAAAGGACTTTGCGGTGTGCTGTGTCCTGAAGTAACTTGTCCCCAAGGGCCCGAGGAGAGCTGGCTCCCTGTTGTGGAAACTCAGGAACACAAAAGTTTCCAGAGGAGTGTCTCAGCGACGCTGTGTGCGTGTGCTTTTTGCAGCCTGAGACCTTCGTAAGAACTGCCCCGTGATCGTGTGCACCCGGAGTCTAAGTGAGTCTCAGCGACGCTGTTTGCGTGTGCTTTGTGCAGCCTGAGACCTTCGTGAGGATTGTCCTGTGATCGTGTGCACCCGGAATCCAAGTGAGTCTCAGCGACGCTGTGTGCGTGTGCTTCGTGCAGCCTGAGACCTTCGTGAGGATTGTCCTGTGATCGTGTGCACCCGGAATCCAAGTGAGTCTCAGCGACGCTGTGTGCGTGTGCTTCGTGCAGCCTGAGACCTTCGTGAAGATTGCCCTGTGATCGTGGGCACCCGGAGTCCAAGTGAGTCTCAGCGACGCTGTGTGCGTGTGCTTCGTGCAGCCTGAGACCTTCGTGAGGATTGCCCTGTGACTGTGTACACCCGAAGCTCAAGTGAGTCTCAGCGACGCTGTGTGCGTGTGCTTCATGCAGCCTGAGACATTCGTGAGGATTGCCCTGTGATCGTGTACACCCGAAGCTTAAGTGAGTCTCAGCGACGCTGTGTGTGTGCCCTGTTGCAGCCTGACACCTTCGCCATTGCCATCGGCTTGGACCGGCATCCCCAGAGGAGCGGTGCCGCCGGCCCGAGCCTGCCTTTGCCAAGGAGAGACCTCGAACCATCACGTCGGGGGTCCGTGTTCCACTGCCCGAGATCAACGAAGTCGCCCCGGAGGCCCTAGCCGCGAGGAGAGGAGAGCGAGATCGAACCCCCCAGGTAACGCTCAGCGAGCGTGCGTGTGTCGCCGCCTGGGGCGGGGTGCGGTCTCGGAGAGAAACGCTCTCGGCCTTTCCCATCCTTGCAGCACGAGCCCCCGCTCAAGTTAGAATCGCGGCCCGTACTTGCCGAGGAGTGGCAGTACCGGGGCCGGAGTGTGGAGCTGCACTTTGTTTACACCAGACCCGTGTTGGGGGCATATTTTGGCAGTAGCTGACCGCGAGTCAGTACGAGTGGCATAGAGTCCGTCCAGAGCACCGTGAACGGTGCTGGAGTACATTATTGTTGGCATTACGAACTGCCTGATTGTTGCATTACGCGTTGCATTATTTTTGCATTACGAACTGCCTGATTGTTGCATTACGCATTGCATTATTTTTGCATTACGAACTGCCTGATTGTTGCATTACGCATTGCATTATTTTTGCATTACGAACTGCCTGATTGTTGCATTACGCATTGCATTATTGTTGGCATTAGGAACTGCCTGATTGTTGCATTACGCATTGCATTATTTTTGCATTACGAACTGCCAGATTGTTGCATTACGCATTGCATTATTTTTGCATTACGAACTGCCTGATTGTTGCATTACGCATTGCATTATTTTTGCATTATGAACTGCCTGATTGTTGCATTACGCATCGCATTATTTTGGCATAACGAACTGCATTATTTTCACATTACGAAGTGCCTGATTCTTGCATTACGAACTGCATAGCATTGCATTAGGACTGCATTTGGATCATTGAGAATTGCTCGTTAATACTGCAAGAACCTACAAGGGCTTGCTGGCCTAATAACCGGCCAGGTGAAATTTTACACATACGCATATGTTGGATTTTTATCGTGTGGTCTCATCGTATATCTTTTTATATAAACTTATACTTGTTTTTTTTATGAAACTTGTGTGGAGTCCATTTGTGGTGTCATCATTGGGTTACTGAGAGCGGGATTGCAAATACTTTACACATTGCCTTGGAGATAAGCCTGGCTGCTCGTGCCAAGCTACTGAGGCGGTGAGCAGGGGCTATCTGAGAAGGTGTCCTTCCTTTCCCTGACTTAGAAGCAAGGGTCCCTATTTGGACTAAGGTACCTACCTCAGCCAACTGGGGACCCCCAATTCTAACCTTGGGTAGCAACGGGTGGGGATTTGAACCCTCCCCGTTCTAACATTTGTTGGTCAGCGGTGTGGGATTGGAACGTGTATTTGCAAATTCACTCACAGTGATTGGTGTACATCACTAGTTTAGCGCAGACCACGACGCAACCACATATTGTGTTTTGATTTTTGGCTCTATTTTTGAGCGACCTTTAAGCCACACATCATGTCTCAGAGGAGTCAAGTAGCCAGTGAGGTTGCAGAATTGGAGTTCGACATTGAGGCATTGCTTACCTACAAAGTTGATCAATTGAGGCAATTCTGCAGAGCTTTGGGATGTCCCATGAAAAGTAGCGCCAAGAAGGAGGAGCTGCAAAGGGCCTGGTGGGAAGCCAAAGAGACTCAGGAGACAAGTGATGTTGAGGTGGATGAGGATGACCCAGGGAATGGATTTGGTCCACAGGATTTGCCAGTGGAAGGACCAGACTCAGGGGCTGGTAGTAACCGTTCAGGGAGGAGTTTTTCCCCAGAGGAGCTGGAGGAAAACCAAAGGGTCAGAGAGCATGAGCTGGAGGTTTTAAAACTTAAAGCTCAAGCAGAAGAGAAAAAGCTGCTCATTGAAAGTGAAAAGCGAGCAGAGGAGAGCAGGAACGCTCTCGCCTTTGAAGAGAAGAAGATTCTCTTAGCTCATGAGTTAAGCATGAGGGAACTGGCCATTAAGGCCAAACAGGTGGGGTCCAGTTCAAATGGTAGCAGCGCACAGCCAGTGCCAAGTGTGGATGAGTACAAGCGTGCACTGGATGATTGGGTGATGGTTAGCATGGCAAATGATTTGAAGGGGTTGCTCAATTTGGCCCCCAGGGAGCCTAGGCTCAGTAATTGTTTTCCAGGAGTGCGCCAACCCTTGTTAGGGTGAGAGCTCTTTGATTCCTGGGAGCTTGCACAAGAGCCCGACCCCTGGTCATGGGTCCAAGGGTCTGGGGAGGCATTAGAGAGGGAAGAGAAGCGAAGTAGAGCTGTTAGGTCCCAGAGTAGTGGGGGGGCATGCGGACTAGCACCCTGTCTCAAAGGAGAGGGAGGGAGTGTGAGCAGCGTCCCCAGGGGTTCAACACCCCACCCCGAGACTGGAGGGTTCCTTAGAGGAGCACCAGGTAGGAGGCCTAGCGCCTACTTGCCATCTGTGTGAGGAAGAACACCTAGCGTCAGGAGGGCGTGGGACGTCTGTAACCAGAGCTCCCGCTGTCCTGAAGTTTGTGGGTGCCATTCCTAAATGGCAGGCACAGAAATCTAAATGGAAGGTTAAGGGAGGAAAGTGTCCCCCGTGGGAATACCCGTGGGACCGTGACCAGCCAGTAGGGCTAGGGCCCCTAGAAGGGACCAGGGTAAACCCACCTCTAACCTGGAGGGCAGGATGACTGGAGACAGTATCCTGACTGATGGGTCTTCCAGGGGTACCGCTCTAGGTGGGGGTTGGCAAGGGACCAGCACCCCTAGAGAGGCCCCGACTGCCAGGAAGTACCCATGGAGCAGCATAGTTGGCCCGGGGAGTAGTGACCAAGAGAACCCCCTGGGGTCAGGAAGGCATAGAACAGGAGGGTGTCCCTGCAGTAACGGGCCTGCGTCCGTGTTCTATCGCCCCAAGCAGGGAAGTCCATCAAGGTAGTTGATTGGTCTACCCTGGCTTTAGGCTGGGAGGGGGTTGTGTTGGACTTGGCTTTTTTTGGCTAAAGTTCCCAAAACTTTTTGCCTTCCCCCTAGACCCTTTTTCTGACATGGTGTTGCCAACTTAGATGCTTTCAATCAATCAATCAATCAGGGAATTGTAAGCGCGCTACTCACCCGTGAGGGTCTCAAGGCGCTGAGGGGGGGGGTCCGCAGATCTGTTTAGCCGAAGAGCCAGGTCTTGAGGGTCTTCCTGAAGGTGTTCAGGGAGGGCGCGTCTGATGTCTGCCGGTAGCTCGTTCCAGGTCTTGGCTGCAATGTGAGAGAAGGATCTTCCACCTGCTCTGGCTCTGTTGATGCGCTGGGTTTCGGCCAGTGCGAGGTTGGAAGATCGGAGGTTTCTTTTGGGTACGTGGAAGTTGATTCTGTCATTGAGGTATTTGGGTCCGTTGTTATGTAGGCATTTGTAGGCGTGAGTGAGGATTTTGAAAGTGACTCTTTTCTCCACGGGGAGCCAGTGGAGACTTCATAGGTGTTGGCTGATGTGTTCGTGTCGGGGGATGCCGAGGACGAGTCTGGCAGCGGTGTTCTGTATTGTTTGGAGTTTGCGGAGTAGGGACTTGTTGATGCCGGTGTAGAGTGCGTTTCCATAGTCCAGTCTGCTGGTGATGAGTGCGTGGGTGACTGTCTTCCTTGACTCAGGGGGGATCCACTTGAAGGTCTTGCGGAGGATGCGGAGGGTGTTGAAGCAGCTGGAGGTGATGGCGTTGACCTGTCGGTTCATGGTGAGTGATGAGTCGAGTACGATGCCGAGGTTCTTGGCGTGGTCTGAGGGGGTAGGTGGGCTTCCAAGGGCGGTCGGCCACCAGGTGCTGTCCCATGCAGAAGGGGTGGTACCGAGGATGAGGACTTCTGTCTTCTTGGCATTGAGCTTCAGGC
This sequence comes from Calotriton arnoldi, assembly GCA_963921515.1. Classification (NCBI taxonomy): domain Eukaryota; kingdom Metazoa; phylum Chordata; class Amphibia; order Caudata; family Salamandridae; genus Calotriton; species Calotriton arnoldi. The sequence goes on from CAWUFW010000233.1 coordinate 3,063,303, forward strand.
AGCTGTTGGTCATCCAGACTGCGACGTCTTGCATTCCTTTCTGGAAGTTGAGTTTGGCAGTGGTGGGGTCTTTGGTGAGGGAGAGGATGAGCTGGGTGTCGCCGGCGTAGGATACGATGTTGAGGCCGTGTTGTCGGACGATAGCTGCGAGGGGGGCCATGTAGATGTTGAAGAGGGTGGGGCTCAGTGATGAACCCTGTGGGACTCCGCAGGTGATTTTCGTGGGGTCGGAGAGGAAGGGTGGGAGTCTGATCCTTTGAGGAATGATCGGATCCAGTCCAGGGCTGTTCCTTGTATGCCTGCGTCGTGTAGTCTGGGGACTAGTGTGCGGTGGGAGACGGTGTCGAAGGCCGCTGATAGGTCGAGTAGGATGAGGGCTGCGGAGTGGCCTTGGTCCAGGAGGGTGCGGATGTCGTCTGTGGCGGCGAGTAGGGCGGTCTCTGTGCTGTGGTTGCTTTGGAATCCGGATTGGGACGGGTCGAGGACGGCGTTCTCTTCAATGAATCGTGTCAGTTTCCTATTGACTGTTTTCTCTGCAACTTTGGCTGCGAAGGGGAGGAGCGAGATGGGCCGATAGTTCTTGAGGTCGGTGGGGTCAGCTGTGGGCTTCTTGAGCATGGGTCTAACTTCTGCGCGCTTCCAGTCATCTGGGAAGGTGCCTGTTTTGAAGGTGGTGTTGATGGTGTGTTGTAGTTCGGGTGCGATGGCGGCCGCGGCTCTGTGGTAGATGTGAGGGGGGCAGGGGTCGGTGGGGGCCCCCCGAGTGGATGCTTTTCATGGTCAAGGCGGTGTCTTCGGCCGTGATCGGTGTCCAATTGGAGATGGTGGGCTGGCTGGTGTTTCTGGGGGGCGGGGGGCCGTCTGTGGCACCTGGTGGATGGTCGATGAAGTTGCCGTAGAGGTTTTTGATCTTGAGGTGGAAATAGGTTCCAAGCTTGTCGCAGAGGTCTTGGGATGGTGTGATGTCTGTGGCTTCGCTGCGTGGGTTGGTGAATTCCTGAATGACACTGAAAAGTTCCTTGGAGTTGGTGGAGTTGGCCAGGATTTTGTTGTGGATGAAGTTCCTCTTGGTGGCTCTGATCTGTTTATGGTAGTCCGTCATGGCGTCCTTGTAGGTGGTGTGGTTTTCGGTTGTCTTGGTGTTTCTCCAGTTCTTCTCTAGGCGTCTGCAGGTGCGTCTGGCTTCTTGGAGAGCGGTGGTGAACCAGGCGGCTTTCCTGGGGCATTGTCTGTCAGGGTTGCGTAGCGGGGCGAGCTCGTCTGCGCAGTTGAAGATCCAGGTGTGGAGTTCTCTGGCTGCGTTGTTTGCGTCGTTTGCGTCGGGTGCCCAGGTGTGGTTGTCTCGGGTGAGGGTGGAGTTAAGTTGCTCGTCGGTAACCTTGCTCCAGTTCCTTTGAGGTAGGCGTGGGGCTGGTTTGAGTGCCTTGGGTTTGTTGATGGCGAAGTGTACGCAGTGGTGGTCGGTCCATGGCGGCTGCGTTGTGAGGCTGAATTTGACGCTGTTTCCTGCCGCGAAGAAGGGGTCGAGGGTGTGTCCTGCTCTGTGGGTCGGTGTGTTGACGAGTTGTTTAAGTCCGATGCTGGCGAGGATGTCATGAAGGATAGTGGAGTTGGGGTCGCTGGGGTTGTCGAGGTGGAAGTTCAGGTCTCCAATAAGTATGTAGTTTGCTGAGGCGATAGCGTGGGGTGCGATGAAGTCGGTGATGGTGGTGGCGAAGGGTGTTCGGGGGCCGGGGGGTCTGTAGATGAGGGTTCCTCGGAGTGTGGCTTTGGGGGTGGTCTGGAAGTGCAGGTGTTCGGCGGAGGGGAAGGTTTCGCTGGAGGTGGTGCGGAGGGTGCTTTTGTGGGCGATGGCGAGGCCCCCTCCTGGGTGGTTGGGGGGTCTTTCCTCTGGATATTGTATCCATCTGGGATGGCGGTGCTGATGTCGGGGGCGGAGGATGCGTTGGTCCAGGTCTCTGTGAAGAAGGCGATGTCAGGCGAGAGAGAGTCGAGTAGGTTCCAGATTTCCATGGCGTGTTTGTGTACGGAGCGTACATTGAGGAGGATGTATTTTAGGGTGTCCCCCGTGATGGCGTCGGCGGTGTTGGAGGCCGGGGAAGCGGTGAGGGTCTGGCGGCAGTGCAGGCAGGAGAACTGGCCGTGGGTCGTGTTCGGCGAGGCCTGTTGGCATTCTCTAAGTCTTCCAGGGTTGAGTGCGAGGAGGGTGGTGGTGTCGTAGCAATGGGTAGTGGGAGGTCCAGGGTTCCTGGCGCTGGCCGCGGTCGGGTCACGGACAGGCGCAGACGGGCTTGCCTTTGGTGCGCCTTCGGCGTGACCGCGCAGCGGCCGCCATTAAGTAGGGGAGGTGGGAGGGGAGGTGGGAGGGAGGAGAGGCTGGGAGGCAGGAGTGGGGGAATTCCGGAGGGGAATTTCGGGGGGGGGGAATTTCGGGGAGGAGGGGCAGCAGCGGTGAAAGGCGAAAGGAACAGGCAGGCACGAGAAAATAAAAACAGTGGTGGAATTAGAGCAAGACACAGATGGGCACAATAACAGTGGCACAACAGGGAAAAATTAAGAAAAAAACGGCTGAGAAAGGTTACGGTGGTTGCAGGCAGTCTGGTCCCAGTTGGAGCAGGCAGCAGGCGCAGGAGCGGGCAGCAGCCTCGAACCTCCCAAGGAGGAGGTCGGGGTCTGGAGGCAAGAGACGGCACAGCGGAGCTGCGGGGAGAGAGTGGACCTAGACCGAGGGTCGGAGGTCTTACGCTTTGGGCACTTTGCCACTGCTGATCAGTGTCAAAGTGCAAGTGCTCCCTGTATAAAGTGTAATGGTAATTGGTTGTCCATAATTGGTATATTTGTCTTACTAATAAAGTCCCTAGTAAAATGCACTATGTGCGCCAGGGCTGGTAATGCAAATGCTACTAGTGGGCCTGCAGCACTTATTGTGCCACCCACACAAGTAGCCCTAAAGAGAGATCTCAGGCCTGCCACTGCAGTGCCTGCACGCAGTTTGTTAAGCTGCCTTGTTGTCCTGACAAGTGCACCCACTTGCCAGGCCTTACCCTTCCCTTTTTATGCACATCAGACACCCCTATGGTAGGCCCAAGGTACACCCCTGGGCAGGGTGCAGTGTATGTGAAAGGTAGGACATGTACTGAGGTGTGTACCATGTCCTGACAGTGAAATACTCTCCATTTCGTTTTTCACTGTTGAAAGGCCATCTTCCCATAGGACAGAATGGGGAGGCTGTGTAATATGTTTCCAGCCTATCTTCCCACAGGCTTAAGATGGAGGGGTGAAGTTTAGTGCGCATGAACTCACAATTTAATAACACATCTTTTTGTGAAGGTGGTTTTTGCATTGTGTGTTTAGAAACCACACTTTTAGAAGTGGCTGGTTTTTTGTGTTCTAACAATTCTGTGTGTCTCTGCCTGGTGGTGGATTGACTGTCTGGATTTGAAAGTGATAGGATCTGGGGAATGTCTTGACTCAGGGGAGGAGGTGAGACAGCAGCAGGCTGACCTGCATCTGGAGTGTAGGGGGGAGGAGTAGCCCCTGGAGGTGAAGAGGCCTGGGCTGCCGCCATAAAACAATGGCTCCATCTCCTGCTGAGTGATTGAAGATCCAGACCCCCACTATCAAAGGGAGACACCCAGAACTGGTTTTGACAGGGGTCAGTGCCCCCCTGAACACAAAGACTTCAAAGACATTTAGGGGTATAACTATGAGAGCTGAAACCCTAGAACTTAGGACTGATCAAGACTGTAAAGGATTGAAACTACTTCGTGGTCCAGAGGAACCTCTGCCAAGGAAGAAATAGCTGAAGAGACTGAAGGAAAGGACTGACCCTTGCTGTGTGTTCTGGGGCTGGCTTGCAGTTTGCTGATTTAACCAAGGAGAGGCGAAGAGACTTTGCTGTGTGCTGTGTCCCCCTGCTTGAAAGGACTTTGCTGTGTGCTGTGTCCTGAAGTAACTTGTCCCCAAGGGCCAGAGGAGAGCTGGCTCCCTGTTGTGGAAACTCCGGAACACAAAAGTTTCCAGAGGAGTGTCTCAGCGAGGCTGTGTTCGTGTGCTTTTTGCAGCCTGAGACCTTCGTAAGAACTGCCCCGTGATTGTATGCACCCGGAGACCAAGTGAGTCTCAGCGATGCTGTGTGCGTGTGCTTCGTGCAGCCTGAGACCTTCGTGAGGATTGCCCTGTGATCGTGGGCACCCGGAGTCCAAGTGAGTCTCAGCGACGCTGTGTGCGTGTGCTTTGTGCAGCCTGAGACCTTCGTGAGGATTGCTCTGTGACCGTGTACACCCGAAGCTCAAGTGAGTCTCAGCGACGCTGTGTGCATGTGCTTCATGCAGCCTGAGACCTTCCTTTCCCTGACTTAGAAGCAAGGGTCTGTATTTGGACTAAGGTACCTACCTCAGCCAACTGGGGACCCCCAATTCTAACCTTGGGTAGCAACGGGTGGGGATTTGAACCCTCCCCGTTCTAACACCCGTGATATATTTCATCCCTAAAATTCATAAGGATGCAGCGAGACCGCCAGGCAGGCCAATAATTTCAGCATGCAATAGTCTGTTAGAAAAGGCATCACGGTACATAGACTGCTTCCTCCAGGAACATGTGCGTACGTTACCATCTTTCATACAGGATACCAGTGACTTTTTAAACAAAATAAAGGATTTCAAATGGCACGCAGACTATGTGCTGATCGCGCTTGATGTTACGTCACTCTACACCAGCATTCACCATCACGACGGCATCAAAGCGATTGAACACTTCTTAGGCACAAGGCCCATGCAGATGTACCAACACAACAAAATGTTGATCAACATGATTTCAGTTTGTTTAGAAAATAATTACTTTCTTTTTCAAAATCAAATGTTTCATCAGAGACGTGGGGTAGCTATGGGGGCATGTTTTTCTTCTAGTTATGCCTGCCTCCACATGGGATTCTGGGAAGAACAAGTGCTGAAAGTGAAATTTGAGACTGTAATGCAAAATCATGTAATGTTGTGGTATAGGTACATTGATGACCTGTTCGTGATTTGGAGGGGCACGGAGGAATGTGCTCTCCATTTCAGTGAACAGGTCAATGAGAACAATTTGAACTTAAGATTTACCGCTAGTGTCAGTAAACAATCGATATGCTTTTTAGATGTGGATGTTTATGTGGCCGAGAGCAAACTTGAAACAAAAATGCACAGAAAACCTACTGCAGGAAACACGTTACTGCATGCTTCCAGCCACCATCCTAAACATCTTATATATAGCATTCCGTATGGTGAAATGCTCAGAATCAGGCGCGTATGCAGCAGGGATAGTGATTGTGAGAAAGCGCAAGAAGAGAGCAAACAGAGGTTTCTGGCTAGAGGTTATGCTGCAAACGTCATTGACCGTGCTATTAGAAAGACCAAACCGTTAAATAGAAATGACCTACTAGCCAATACAGAAAGTAAAGTAGCTGAGAAAGTTGAGTCTGAGTCAGCAGATCAACCCACAAGGCTAATCTTAACATATAATAGACAACATCAAACGATACGTAGGATTGTATGCAAAAACTGGCCTTTAGTACTAAGTGACCCCATCCTTGGTAAATTGCTTAAAAATCCTTACATCACATTCAGGAAAGCTAAATCTATGAGCAACACCCTTGTGAGTAGTAGTCCAGAGATTAGACCAATTGTTAGTTGGTTGAATTCCAGAAAAGGGTTTGTGAAATGTAATACGTCGGGCCTGCAAGTATAGGGGCAATAAGACCACCTACAAAACCCCTTTTAAAACAGACCCAATGCCCATATCCAAACTGTTAACTTGTAAAACTGAATTTGCAGTTTATGTGTTGGAGTGTTCCTGTGGGCTGCAGTACGTGGGGAGCACGAAATTGCAGGTCCACAAGAGAATACTCCAACACATAAGGGCCATCACAAACTCGGATGCAACATACCCGGTTGCCAGACATTTTAAAGAGGTCCACAACAATAGGTTGGAACATCTTTAATACTTTGTTGTGGATGCCGTCCCACCGTTGAGGCGAGGCGGCAACCGGGAAGCATTGCTTTGCAAACTGGAAACCCGATATATAATTGACATGGACACTAAGACACCACAGGGGCATAACTCAAGTGAAGATTTTTATACTTGCTTGTAAATATCCTCCCTTTAATGATTAACACAATGTAATGTTTACATCAATTGCTGCTATACCTCTCAATACGATTTTAATGCATCATTTGCACATTTGCACCAGTCTTGGTTCATCATGGTGGCACTTATTTGCACTAGCACTTTTTTCATAGACCAGGGGACAAAAGACTAGGCCCACACGGGCGTAATGCATTCATTTGCACACCAACTCAGAATGTTTACACCTTGACAGACCCAGCACAATATAAAAATGCCAGGGCCTGCTATGGCAAGCAGTTATAACATTTAAATCACAGCACAAATCAAATACGAGTATTACGTTTTGATAACAATGCCTGTCAGATTTATTATGAATGTTTTTTAACTAGCTTTTACCACATATTTATTTACTTATTTATTTATGTGTGTTGTGCTTGCCTTTGAATGTATACTCCTACTACTTATACTATCTATTTATGAGTAGTGTTAAATTAACAACATTCTGTCAATTACCCTGAATTGTGATATATCATGAAATGTATTTACACATGCATTATGTTCGGGGAAGCGGAATGTTTTGTCTATGTCTATGGCTT
>CAWUFW010000233.1:3075000-3087500 GCA_963921515.1 Calotriton arnoldi
AACACATTTTATAATCAAAACAACACAACAGTGAACGGCGGAATTCAATTTAACCCACCGTCACTTATGATCATATAGTGAACAATAAAGTTTTGTTCAAAATTGTAGTTTGTATTAATTCATCATAACTACACTACACTTAGTGAATATACAAGTGTAATACGAGTGTATCATGGATATGGCGCTATTATGGGGCCATAAAAAATGTGTTGAGTGCCACCATGCCGCATTGTATCTAGTTTCAATGCGCTGCAGCACGCTCCTATGGTCTTATTAGGTGAACGGTAACAATTGGGACTAACCAAATTTCGCAAAGTGGCATCCTATCGGATTTAACTATGGTGCGGCAAACTAATGTGATACCCCCATAGTAGCAGCCTGTCTCTATCCAACACCCATCCACGATGCAGGCCACAGTGGATCTGCTTTACAATCGAGGGGTGTGAAAATGTTTACATTCAGCCATAAGGCAATATATCACTGCCAATGGAATTACATTACAAAAAGACAGACTTTTACAATCGCATCAGCCATAAATACTATGACTGACTCAATGCCATATTACTAGCTCTTATTAAACGAAACTAAGCTACATCAGGCCTCCATAATCAATCTGATGTGGCAATTCGCGTGTCTCAGTTGGTCACCGTGGCGGCAGAATGATATATACATTTATATTAGGAGGCTGGATGGTAAATACAGAACACATGGCCTCAAAACCCCATCATGAAACTGAATATATCTATGTATGCCTCAAAATACTATGTCGTCCCAATTGTGATAATTATACAGCCAGGAAAAGGACCTTAAGTAAAGTGCTAGAGAAGTAAAAAGTGTAAGTGTTAAAGATACAAGAGCAACTACGCTCGATGTGCAATAAGTGAATAAAAAGCCCAGACACCCATAACAAGAACCTTGTATTGTTCAGACAGTGGATAAGGTACTTGAGCTGATAACCATGTTGTACCTAAATAATAGGATCGCAATTGCGGTCTATACCCATGCTTCAGATGTAGAGGTCCTACTTAAAAAAGTGACATGATAGCTGCTTACAACAATTTAAAATTACTGAAAAGGTAAAGATAGAGAAGAGCAGAAGCTCCAAGATTAGCGGCCTATATGGGTGGCAAGTTCCTCTCCCCCATTCAAACCTTTCGGTGTCTTGCAGTCCAATTCTATTATGTACTTGGACTCAAGAACCCTGAGATTTTCTCTCTGTTTCCACCTCGTATGTGCAATGGAATCCTGTCTATACCATAAAAAGCTAAATACTGAGCATTACTTTTATGTTTGTCGGCAAAATGCCGAGCAACAGGATAGTTGAAATCAAGATTTTTCACAGCTCTCAAATGCTGTAGTATGCGTTGTTTTAGTGGGAGCTTAGTGCTGCCTACGTACCGGAGACCACACGGGCACTCCAGCACGTAGACAGCAAAATCACTGTTGCAATTTATACTTTGAGTGATTTTCTTTGTGCCCCCTAAGCTTGTTATGTATTCTTTACAGTTTCTGCCATTATGGCAGGCTTTACATGTTCCACAAGTGGTGAACCCATTTAGTGCTGTTAACCAATTCTTTTGCGGATTATCTGAGGGATAGCTATGAACTAACCGATCCTTAAGTGACCTTGCTCGCTTGTATGTGACCTGTGGGCTGTTACCCACACTATTACCTAATATGGGATCTGCTACCAACAGGTTCCAATGGGCTTTCATAGCTTTCTTTAGGGCCCACGCACCTTTACTGAAGGTGGTAATCATCCGTGGTGCTATATTGTCTTTCTGCAAACTCTTCTTGATTTTAGTTTTGGAAGGATTAAATAACAGCTCATTCTGTGTGATGCTACTGGCCTTCTCTTTGGCCTTGTGTAATACACTATTCTTGTAGCCTCTATTTCTAAAACGTGTGGTGATATTATCCTGCTCAATCTGAAAATCCTCGTTTGTGCTGCAATTGCGGCGAGCCCTCAACAACTCCCCATAGGGGATGCTGTTAACCAAAGGGATAGGATGGTGGCTCGCCGCATGCAATACGGTGTTCCCCGCCGTTTCCTTGCGGAACAAACGCGTTGTGATTCGATTCTGCTTGACCTCCACTATTGTGTCCAAGAACTCACAATAATTTGTGTCAATCTTGTGTGTGAATTTCAGATTAAGGTCATTTACTCCCAGCTCGTGAATGAACTCCTTGGCCAAGGATTCTGACCCATCCCAAATCAGGAACAGGTCGTCGATATACCTGATCCATATTAATACATGATCAGTATATCGCTCAAACCTCTCCGTCCAAACCACCTGTTCCTCCCACCAGCCCAGGAACAAATTCGCCAGACTGGGGGCGAAACAGGTGCCCATGGCAGTACCAGATCGCTGTCGGTACACAGATTTTTCAAAAAGAAAAATATTCTGTTGAAGACAGAAAAGCATCATAGTTTCCAACATCTTGTTGTGTTGTATAAGACTAATGTGTCTGCTTCTAAGAAAATACATACATGCAGATACACCTATGGTCTGTTCAATACATGTGTACAACGAGCAAATGTCCAATGCTATCATGTGATAGCCTTGTTCCCATTGGACATCGTGCAACCTCCGTAAAAAATCTGAACTGTCCTTACAGTATGATCGTAAATTCAACACATATTTAGATAGAAAAATATCCAAAAAAATAGAAGTATTCTCTAGCAGGCCACCATTGGAGGAAACTATGGGACGCCCTGGTGGATTAGTGGCGTCTTTGTGTATTTTCGGCAGAAAATACAAACACGGAATCCGTGGATTGTCAGTTCTCAAAAATCTATATTCCTCGATATCCAATAAGCCTTGGTGGTACCAATTGGACAAGTGATCATGGAATTCCTTGATTGTTGCTTTATATGTCTCCCAATTTATCAATTGATAGCAGGCTTCATCGGATAACTGTCTCATCGCCTCTGCTCCGTAGTTAGCCATGTCCATAATGACAACATTGCCCCCTTATCGGAGGGCTTAATAATGATGTTAGAATCTTTTTCTAGATCGTTGATAGCTCGTCTTTGATTTTTTGATAGATTGTTATTTTTCTGCTTAGTTATATTCCCTCGCATTTTCTTCAATTCAATTATCATGGCTGTACTATACGCTTCAATGTTATCAAACGGAACATTGGGATTAAATTTAGATTTCATTTTTAGTCCACTATGACTTGTCTGATTACTGGTAATTCCACAAGCTCCTAAAATTTGAGAAATATGCTCTTCCTGACTTTGTTGATTATTCATCTCCAGATCATACATGTCACTTAATAGATCAAAATCATGGACCTGTAAGTTCATCTCATCCCCGGCGTTATTAGAAGCCATTAATGCTTTATTAGATCCAATTCTCATTTTGAACAGTTTCATCAATTTCAACTTGCGAATGAAGAGAAATAAGTCAATCCGAGTGTCCGTATAGTTGAAATCATTCGTCGGACAAAAAGACTAGCCAAGTTGTAATACAGATAACTCTGACGCTGTCAAGGTCCTCGATGATAAATTTATCACAGATTTGTTGGGTGTGAGATATTCAATGTCGGAGACAATATCCCTTGTTTTTCCTCTTCTGTTCTTATTTAATCTACGTCTTTTTTTGTCCCTTGTCCTTTTCCTCTTTTTGCACCTTTTCCTCTGCCCCTGCCACTCGTGGGTGGTTTGTCTGATTGATTCTGATCTTTCTTCTGCTGCAGTATTTGGAATTCGTGGAGGAATGTTAAGGGACGGACACCTAAAGGGCCTGCTGCACTGCGGTCTTCGGAATCTGTGCTCAAGTCCGAACTGGAACCAGTTGATAGTGCTTCTCCTTGACGAATATTGTGCGAGGCCCTAAAATTACGCTGTGCCCAATCAAAACGTTTGGCATATGTGAGGATACGTCCCTCCGCGTAATCCTTCTTGTCTCTGATAAATTTGCGCTGTTTCTTAATTTTTATAGCATCCTCATATTCCTTTAATTTGTTTGGTAAAATTCTCAAGAATTCCACTACCACTTTGTCAGTTTTGATTTTTTCAAGTTCAGCTCTTAGCACACTCAGTTCTCTCCTGGTGGACTCCAAGTCGATTTGCGCATACTTGATTAGCATTTCAAGCATGCCTCTACAGGTTTTTGCCATGAAATCTGCCCATTCTGTGAGGAGGTCTTGATTCGGATTTTCATATGTGGGTACTATCGATATTCTCAAGCCTCGAGGCACTCTACCAACCTCCACATAATTTGTTAAGGATGCAACTTCCCACCATTTGTTGATTTCACGTTTGCTTAGTTTTTCTAATAGAGCAAGCTTCTGTTTCACCGTTGAATCCGCTCCACTTGTGCCGGCTACTGTCAGCGGTCCGCTATTACTCGGATCTTGATCCTCATTGAATAATGAGATGGCAACTGCTCTTCTCTCACTTTCCCATTCAGACATCTCTTGTTAACGTTCTTCTGACGCACACGGTCGTATCTAGACCGCGACAGTTACGCCTGTTCCCCAATTGTTAATGAAATGCGAGTAAGGGCAGAGGCGGAATCGCTAGGCGAACAGCGGAAATGAAGGAGATAAGCGATCACAGTCAATGACACAGACCCCCACCTCCACATAACCCTGTGTAGCCGTGCTAGCCGCTTACCGAAAACTTCGCTCTTATCTTCAATCAATTGGTGGGAACGGCAGGAACCACTGCATATTCGATAAAAGTCCCAGACGCTGCACTTCGTGGTTCCCAGCCTCCGGCGTCGGTGCCTGCAAACGGCGGCAACAGCCGTATAAAATGAAAGGATTTCCGTATTTTGTTCAATTTGTCCAAAATGACGAAATGCGGCACACCAGAAGAAGCACAGATTTTATTGTGCACAAACCAAAGGGCGACGCGTTTCGGCGTTAAGCCTTTGTCAAGCAATTTCCTGTACTGCAAATTCTCATAAAAATACAACTAAGGGTTAAGCGACATAGAAAAAATACTTCCGTAATTTATACAAATCTGCTTATCCACAGTACAGCAAATGCGATAATCACTAAATAATATTGTGATAAATAATATATTCTTGATTAATCAATTCTTCACAATTATAAATTTATAACTGTTTAGCAGTACACGTGAAAATTTGTAATGATGCATGTGGATAACAAGTTTATCTATACTGAGGCATACGATAGAATTCAGTAACGTTTTCAGTGCAAAATAAAGCACACCGCATCATAAAAAAGAAAGAAAGAAGATACGATAATATCTGTATATGCGGCTTTGGTCTCCCAGCATTCCCATACTCTGTATATTTACACATTTTAACACATTTTATAATCAAAACAACACAAAAGATTTCATTTTTAGTCCACTATGACTTGTCTGATTACTGGGAAAGTGAGAGAAGAGCAGTTGCCATCTCATTATTCAATGAGGATCAAGATCCGAGTAATAGCGGACCGCTGACAGTAGCCGGCACAAGTGGAGCGGATTCAACGGTGAAACAGAAGCTTGCTCTATTAGAAAAACTAAGCAAACGTGAAATCAACAAATGGTGGGAAGTTGCATCCTTAACAAATTATGTGGAGGTTGGTAGAGTGCCTCGAGGCTTGAGAATATCGATAGTACCCACATATGAAAATCCGAATCAAGACCTCCTCACAGAATGGGCAGATTTCATGGCAAAAACCTGTAGAGGCATGCTTGAAATGCTAATCAAGTATGCGCAAATCGACTTGGAGTCCACCAGGAGAGAACTGAGTGTGCTAAGAGCTGAACTTGAAAAAATCAAAACTGACAAAGTGGTAGTGGAATTCTTGAGAATTTTACCAAACAAATTAAAGGAATATGAGGATGCTATAAAAATTAAGAAACAGCGCAAATTTATCAGAGACAAGAAGGATTACGCGGAGGGACGTATCCTCACATATGCCAAACGTTTTGATTGGGCACAGCGTAATTTTAGGGCCTCGCACAATATTCGTCAAGGAGAAGCACTATCAACTGGTTCCAGTTCGGACTTGAGCACAGATTCCGAAGACCGCAGTGCAGCAGGCCCTTTAGGTGTCCGTCCCTTAACATTCCTCCACGAATTCCAAATACTGCAGCAGAAGAAAGATCAGAATCAATCAGACAAACCACCCACGAGTGGCAGGGGCAGAGGAAAAGGTGCAAAAAGAGGAAAAGGACAAGGGACAAAAAAGACGTAGATTAAATAAGAACAGAAGAGGAAAAACAAGGGATATTGTCTCCGACATTGAATATCTCACACCCAACAAATCTGTGATAAATTTATCATCGAGGACCTTGACAGCGTCAGAGTTATCTGTATTACAACTTGGCTTGTCTTTTTGTCCGACGAATGATTTCAACTATACGGACACTCGGATTGACTTATTTCTCTTCATTCGCAAGTTGAAATTGATGAAACTGTTCAAAATGAGAATTGGATCTAATAAAGCATTAATGGCTTCTAATAACGCTCGGGGATGAGATGAACTTACAGGTCCATGATTTTGATCTATTAAGTGACATGTATGATCTGGAGATGAATAATCAACAAAGTCAGGAAGAGCATATTTCTCAAATTTTAGGAGCTTGTGGAATTACCAGTAATCAGACAAGTCATAGTGGACTAAAAATGAAATCTAAATTTAATCCCAATGTTCCGTTTGATAACATTGAAGCGTATAGTACAGCCATGATAATTGAATTGAAGAAAATGCGAGGGAATATAACTAAGCAGAAAAATAACAATCTATCAAAAAATCAAAGACGAGCTATCAACGATCTAGAAAAAGATTCTAACATCATTATTAAGCCCTCCGATAAGGGGGCAATGTTGTCATTATGGACATGGCTAACTACAGAGCAGAGGCGATGAGACAGTTATCCGATGAAGCCTGCTATCAATTGATAAATTGGGAGACATATAAAGCAACAATCAAGGAATTCCATGATCACTTGTCCAATTGGTACCACCAAGGCTTATTGGATATCGAGGAATATAGATTTTTGAGAACTGACAATCCACGGATTCCGTGTTTGTATTTTCTGCCGAAAATACACAAAGACGCCACTAATCCACCAGGGCGTCCCATAGTTTCCTCCAATGGTGGCCTGCTAGAGAATACTTCTATTTTTTTGGATATTTTTCTATCTAAATATGTGTTGAATTTACGATCATACTGTAAGGACAGTTCAGATTTTTTACGGAGGTTGCACGATGTCCAATGGGAACAAGGCTATCACATGATAGCATTGGACATTTGCTCGTTGTACACATGTATTGAACAGACCATAGGTGTATCTGCATGTATGTATTTTCTTAGAAGCAGACACATTAGTCTTATACAACACAACAAGATGTTGGAAACTATGATGCTTTTCTGTCTTCAACAGAATATTTTTCTTTTGAAAAATCTGTGTACCGACAGCGATCTGGTACTGCCATGGGCACCTGTTTCGCCCCCAGTCTGGCGAATTTGTTCCTGGGCTGGTGGGAGGAACAGGTGGTTTGGACGGAGAGGTTTGAGCGATATACTGATCATGTATTAATATGGATCAGGTATATCGACGACCTGTTCCTGATTTGGGATGGGTCAGAATCCTTGGCCAAGGAGTTCATTCACGAGCTGGGAGTAAATGACCTTAATCTGAAATTCACACACAAGATTGACACAAATTATTGTGAGTTCTTGGACACAATAGTGGAGGTCAAGCAGAATCGAATCACAACGCGTTTGTTCCGCAAGGAAACGGCGGGGAACACCGTATTGCATGCGGCGAGCCACCATCCTATCCCTTTGGTTAACAGCATCCCCTATGGGGAGTTGTTGAGGGCTCGCCGCAATTGCAGCACAAACGAGGATTTTCAGATTGAGCAGGATAATATCACCACACGTTTTAGAAATAGAGGCTACAAGAATAGTGTATTACACAAGGCCAAAGAGAAGGCCAGTAGCATCACACAGAATGAGCTGTTATTTAATCCTTCCAAAACTAAAATCAAGAAGAGTTTGCAGAAAGACAATATAGCACCACGGATGATTACCACCTTCAGTAAAGGTGCGTGGGCCCTAAAGAAAGCTATGAAAGCCCATTGGAACCTGTTGGTAGCAGATCCCATATTAGGTAATAGTGTGGGTAACAGCCCACAGGTCACATACAAGCGAGCAAGGTCACTTAAGGATCGGTTAGTTCATAGCTATCCCTCAGATAATCCGCAAAAGAATTGGTTAACAGCACTAAATGGGTTCACCACTTGTGGAACATGTAAAGCCTGCCATAATGGCAGAAACTGTAAAGAATACATAACAAGCTTAGGGGGCACAAAGAAAATCACTCAAAGTATAAATTGCAACAGTGATTTTGCTGTCTACGTGCTGGAGTGCCCGTGTGGTCTCCGGTACGTAGGCAGCACTAAGCTCCCACTAAAACAACGCATACTACAGCATTTGAGAGCTGTGAAAAATCTTGATTTCAACTATCCTGTTGCTCGGCATTTTGCCGACAAACATAAAAGTAATGCTCAGTATTTAGCTTTTTATGGTATAGACAGGATTCCATTGCACATACGAGGTGGAAACAGAGAGAAAATCTCAGGGTTCTTGAGTCCAAGTACATAATAGAATTGGACTGCAAGACACCGAAAGGTTTGAATGGGGGAGAGGAACTTGCCACCCATATAGGCCGCTAATCTTGGAGCTTCTGCTCTTCTCTATCTTTACCTTTTCAGTAATTTTAAATTGTTGTAAGCAGCTATCATGTCACTTTTTAAGTAGGACCTCTACATCTGAAGCCTAGGTATAGACCGCAATTGCGATCCTATTATTTAGGTACAACATGGTTATCAGCTCAAGTACCTTATCCACTGTCTGAACAATACAAGGTTCTTGTTATGGGTGTCTGGGCTTTTTTATTCACTTATTGCACATCGAGCGTAGTTGCTCTTGTATCTTTAACACTTACACTTTTTACTTCTCTAGCACTTTACTTAAGGTCCTTTTCCTGGCTGTATAATTATCACAATTGGGACGACATAGTATTTTGAGGCATACATAGATATATTCAGTTTCATGATGGGGTTTTGAGGCCATGTGTTCTGTATTTACCATCCAGCCTCCTAATATAAATGTATATATCATTCTGCCGCCACGGTGACCAACTGAGACACGCGAATTGCCACATCAGATTGATTATGGAGGCCTGATGTAGCTTAGTTTTGTTTAATAAGAGCTAGTAATATGGCATTGAGTCAGTCATAGTATTTATGGCTGATGCGATTGTAAAAGTCTGTCTTTTGTAATGTAATTCCATTGGCAGTGATATATTGCCTTATGGCTGAATGTAAACATTTTCACACCCTCGATTGTAAAGCAGATCCACTGTGGCCTGCATCGTGGATGGGTGTTGGATAGAGACAGGCTGCTACTATGGGGGTATCACATTAGTTTGCCGCACCATAGTTAAATACGATAGGATGCCACTTTGCGAAATTTGGTTAGTCCCAATTGTTACCGTTCACCTAATAAGACCATAGGAGCGTGCTGCAGCGCATTGAAACTAGATACAATGCGGCATGGTGGCACTCAACACATTTTTTATGGCCCCATAATAGCGCCATATCCATGATACACTCGTATTACACTTGTATATTCACTAAGTGTAGTGTAGTTATGATGAATTAATACAAACTACAATTTTGAACAAAACTTTATTGTTCACTATATGATCATAAGTGACGGTGGGTTAAATTGAATTCCGCCGTTCACTGTTGTGTTGTTTTGATTATAAAATGTGTTAAAATGTGTAAATATACAGAGTATGGGAATGCTGGGAGACCAAAGCCGCATATACAGATATTATCGTATCTTCTTTCTTTCTTTTTTTATGATGCGGTGTGCTTTATTTTGCACTGAAAACGTTACTGAATTCTATCGTATGCCTCAGTATAGATAAACTTGTTATCCACATGCATCATTACAAATTTTCACGTGTACTGCTAAACAGTTATAAATTTGTAATTGTGAAGAATTGATTAATCAAGAATATATTATTTATCACAATATTATTTAGTGATTATCGCATTTGCTGTACTGTGGATAAGCAGATTTGTATAAATTACGGAAGTATTTTTTCTATGTCGCTTAACCCTTAGTTGTATTTTTATGGGAATTTGCAGTACAGGAAATTGCTTGACAAAGGCTTAACGCCGAAACGCGTCGCCCTTTGGTTTGTGCACAATAAAATCTGTGCTTCTTCTGGTGTGCCGCATTTCGTCATTTTGGACAAATTGAACAAAATACGGAAATCCTTTCATACATATATATATATATACATACACATACATATATATATATATATATATATACATACACATACATATATATATATATACATACACATACATATATATATATATACATACACATACATATATATATATATATACATACACATACATATATATATATATATACATACACATACACATACATATACATACACATACACATATATATACATACATATATATATATATATATACATACATATACATACATATATATATATACATACATATATATATACACATACATATATATATACATACATATATACATACATATATATATATATACATACATATATATATATACATACATATATTTATATACATACATATATATACATACATATATATATATACATATATATATATACATACATATATATATATACATATATATATATACATACATATATATATATACATATATATATATACATATATATATATACATACATACATTTATATACATATATATATATATACATACATACATATATATACATATATATACATATATATATATATATACATATATATATACATATATATATATACATACATATATATATACATACATACATATATGCGCAAATTGAAACTACTGAAAATGCACACTTTGAAGCACAGTAGAGGCCTGCCTGAGGCCACACAAACTGCAAATGTGTCTGATCCCACGGATGTAACACTATCCGTGAGGGATATTGAGACAATTGCGACCTTAAGGGAACTCCAACTAGGAACAAGAGATTGGGAAACTGATCGTGAGTTATTGATCAGTATGAACATGGAAGTCAGTAAGAGCTCTAGAAATGACTTCAAACCCAAATCGAAATTCAACCCGATAACATTACATGATGGTCTCGATACTTTTCACGAGACCATCTTACGGGATTTGTTGGTGTTATGGAAAAACAGGGGAACAATTTTGCCAAAAACCTTACAACATCACAAAGAGCAGGATTGCACTCTTTAAAACAAGTAACCACATTTGTGATCAAACCCTCCGATAAGGGGGCAATGTGGTCTTATGGGACATCAACAAATATCGAATTGAGGCGAAGCGTCAGCTTGAATTTTCAGGAAGCTATTTGAGGTCCGGTTTGGCAAGGTACAATAAAACCATACAGGAATATCATAGCCTATTGCATGATTGGCGTGAAAATGACATGTTGAGTCAAAATGAGTTCCTGTTTTTGCTGGTGCAGAAACCAGTGACTCCTGTCTTTTATATGTTGCCAAAAGTGCATAAACACCCCACAGATCCACCTGGCAGACCAATCATCTCGGCCAATAACAGTCTTCTTGAAAATACTTCTATGTACTTGGACTATTTCCTCTGTCCATATGTTCTAAACCTACCCTCTTACTGTAGAGATACCATGGACTTTCTGTCTAAAATCCAGGAGATTCCATGGAATGAGACTTACATCCTGGCAACAATAGATGTTGTTGCTCTGTACACATGCATAGACCATGATTTGGGTTTGGAAGCATGTAAATATTATCTGAGAGATAGACCTTTGAATATGTATGACCACACCATGCTTTTAATACGGATGTTGCAATTTTGCCTATATAACAACTGTTTTCTATTTGAGGATGAGTGGTATGAACAGTACACTGGTACGGCCATGGGAAGTTGCTTCGCTCCAAGCTACGCCTGTTTGTTCATGGGGGGGTGGGAGGCGGAGCATTTGTGGCATGATGGTAACAACACTTATATGAATAATGTCATCCTGTGGACCCGCTACATTGACGATATTTTACTGATATGGGATGGTCCACAGGAAGCCCTTGACATTTTTATTCAGGGCCTTTCAGATAACATCCTGAACCTAAAATTCACCAGTAAAACTGACCCTTCCACCATTGAATTTCTAGATATTTTGGTTGAGGTGAAACATGGGACATTACATACAAGCCTTTTTAGGAAGCCGACATCTAGCAATAGTATCCTACATGCGGACAGCCATCATCCAATGGCTTTGAAGAGGAGTATTCCCTATGGGGAGCTTCTTAGAGCGAAGCGCAACTGTAGTTCCCCGGATGCCTATGAGAAAGAAGCCAAAATCATGAGGGTCGTTTTAGGAATAGGGGCTATACTGTGAGGCATATTAAAAATGCAACTGAAAAGGTGGCCATCAAGAACAGAAACATGTTACTGATTCCAAAAGAGAAAGATAG
>CAWUFW010000233.1:3092500-3107500 GCA_963921515.1 Calotriton arnoldi
ACCTGTTATCAGGAGAGACCTCAGTGCTGCATCTTTCAGCCCAGTACTGGTCCTGAAAAGTAATTTTAACCGTACTTACCGGTAACTTGAATTTCCTTCATAGGCTAACATTGACTGGTTTCACTTGGAAATTCTTCTAAGTGTGGAGTTTTGGAACTTTATAATATTCCTCTAAAATCAACCAAAGTACGAATTCCAATTTACTCACCTGTTATCAGGAGAGAACCCAGTGCTGCATCTTTTAGCCCAGCACTGACCCTGAAAAGTAATTTTAACCGTACTTACCAGTGACTTATATTTTCTTCCATAGGAATCCATTGTCTGGTTTTCAGCAGAAAACTTTCAGTGTCGATTTTCACAAACTACAAATATTCCTTAAAAATCGCCTGTATGACTTAAACGCATTCTTTCAACTGTTTACAGGAGATGCACCAGTGCTGGATCCAGGATCCAACACTGAGTAAGAAAAAGTAACGATAACAGTTTTTACCTGCTAAGTGAATTTCCTTCCATAGGATAACATTGGTGATTCTATGAGAAAAAGTTTCTAAGTGTCAACTTTTAAAATACAATAATATTCCTTAAAAATCACTACTGTAACCAAAACGCTTTTACTCAACTGTTTACAGGAGATGTCCCAGGACTGAATCTAGGATCCAGTCCTGTGGTTAGAAAAGTAATCCATAAAGTAACTAATTGCATTTAACTAGAAATTCACATTGAGCTGAATGTTGCATTGTGTTTGAAAATGTGTTGCCCATTGCAACAACTGTAACTACTGTACTTAAAAGTCTATTGCCTATGTGCAAAGTATTTAAACTAAAGTAATTCATTCTGAGAAAGTATTTTTTGTAATGTAATGTATAATGTAATTACAATGTAATTTAAAAAATAAAATATGTAAAAAAATTGTTTCTAAACAATTTGGAAATCAGTATGAAAAAATGTCATTTACAAAACCTTTGAAATTCACTGAAAAACCGTAGGTTTCAGACATGTTATAGTTACAAATTAGCATTTAAAAACCTTTGAAATTCACTGAAAAAACCATAGGTTTCAGGGACGTTATAGTTACAAATTAACATTTAAAAACCTTTGAAATTCACTGAAAAAACCATAGGTTTTAGGGACAGTTATAGTTATTTGGACATTGCACTCGTACAAAACCCGTGAAATTCCCCGTTATAGTTAGTCCAGCTAACTATAACTCGCGCCCCGCAATGCACTGCTGATGACGTCACATATTACATCACTCATGACATGGTCAGTGACATCACTGATGACATCACTGATGACATCTCAAATGACATCACTGATGACATCATCCACGTGATAATTTCATGCATCTTCTCACACCCTAATATAACCTTTGATACACCCACTCTAAATAACAGACTGCCATTCGCAAAACCATAGACACTCCAACACCAATAACTACATACCCACTCACTGATTCTTAGGTCTACGCACACATCCACTCACTCACCCGTACAGTCACTCATACTTACGGTCACTCAGTACAGGACTATCATATGCACTCATACTCCTATATAGACACTCAAACACCGCCACTCATCCATAGAGGTACTCACACACCTAGTCAGTCATGCAAATAATTAAACACACTACCATTTACTCACCTATACAGTTATACACACACCAGCTCACTTACTCATACAAATACTAGCACATTCTTACGCTCTTATACAATCACTGATACAAGCACACACTCATCCATACAGCCACTATCACAATCACTCACTCTTGCTTATAGCTATTTATATACTCCAACACACATATATACTGCCTTTCACATATGTAGTTACTCACACATGTACCACTGGGACATACATTCACTCACTAACACACTCTTACACACACTTACCCACCCATACAGTCTATCACAGATGCACTCTTTAAACCATCCACCCAGTGAATCACCCACTCACACATCTATGCACAGAGTCGCACACACCCTCCCACACAAACACTCAGGCACCCATACAGATACTCACACAAGCATTCAATAACTCATATAGACACTCATGTAGCTATTCACAAACACATGCAGCCACTTACACAGCAACAGACAGACGGATACAGACATTCACCCAGTTTAGTCACTAACCCATGCATTCAGTAAGATACGTTAAATCACTCACTTATAGAGTCAGTCACGCACCTACTTAATCATCCATACAGACACTTACACACCCACTCATTCTTCAATACGTCTTTTCCTATATATATTAAAAATATTTAAACTTTACAGAAACACAAAGTCACTGGATGATGTCATCAGTGATGTCATCAGTGATGTCATTTGAGATGTCATCAGTGATGTCATCAGTGATGTCACTGACCATGTCATGAGTGATGTAATATGTGACGTCATCAGCAGTGCATTGCGGGGCGCGAGTTATAGTTAGCTGGACTAACTATAACGGGGAATTTCACGGGTTTTGTACGAGTGCAATGTCCAAATAACTATAACTGTCCCTAAAACCTATGGTTTTTTCAGTGAATATATATATACATACACACACATACATATATATATATATACATACACACACATACATATTATCTACTGGCGGTCGCCAGTAGATAGTTATAGTTAGAACCTATTTTCCATAGGAAATCCGCGACATTCTATTTGAAATAACTCTCTTGCCGGTTGACGTATCTTCGCAAAATTTTCAAACTTTGTGGGGCGCTCCGGTCCGCTCCTACCCTGAAAGTCTCGGGTGATTCGTCAAGCGGGGGCCGAGAAAAAAGGGGGTCCCAAAACGCGTTTTCCCCATTCATTTTTCCATAGGAAACTTTAGACACGGCTACAGCCTGAACTGCTGAACGGAATTACACCAAATTTGGCAAAGAGGTAGTTCTTGGTTCAGAAAGAACCCTTTTGTTAAATGGTGTAAATCCGTTCAGTAGTTGCTGAGAAAATCAAAAGTAAAAGTACAAATATATCTATGGGCACGGAGGATCCGCGCACCCTGAGCGCACCCTGCGCGCACCGTCCCGATCACGAGCTGCATGTTAATTGGCTGTCAGCTGGCTGTCAACATTCCGATTCAGGAAATGTTGGCAGCCATTTTGTCCCTCGGTAGAACCGAGGGACAGAAACAAGTGCGCAAAGCGCACAAAGGGGGCAGGGTAGAAACACCCTGACCCCTAGGTCTGCTCAGGGGTCCCATAAGGACCCCTGGGCAGAAAAAGCATTTTTTTAAAAATCGGCAGGATGCGCTCAGGGTGCGCGGATCCTGCCGATAAAATCGAAGCGCGGTCTCCCGCGCTCGATAGTTAATTTGCCCCGGGTGGGCCAAGTCCCGGGGCATGCTGGGGGTTTATTTTATGTATGGGGGCCTCTAAGGGTCTCCCAAGCCCCGGGGACTGCCACCCCCGGGGCTTTCTTTTAAATGGTGCGGGAGGGCTCTGAGCCCTCCGCAGCCCCGGGGACCACCACCTCCCGGGGCACTAACAAATTAAAATGGGGGTCCGTTTTGGACCCCCGAAGCCCCGGGACCACCACCTCCCGGGGCTGTGCTGATGTGGGGAGGGGGCCGCGCGACCCCCACCTGGAGCCTGTGGTGGCCCTGGGGACCACCACCCACCAGGGCCGGCTCCTGGAGTGTCCTGGGGTGCCTACCCCCGGGACACTGCTGTTTGCAATGACAGGACGGGAGCCCCGGGGACCGCCACCCCCCGGGGCTTTTTTTTTTTTTTTTTTAAAACAACTTTTTTAGAAAAAATAAAGTCTCTCTCCACTGCATTCCGCCTACATCCAGCAGGGCCGGCAGTGCAAATTATCGAGGCAGTAACTCTTACGACTGGGTAGGGGAAAACACAGCAAGCCGCCTACAACCACATTGGGCCGGCCGCGTACAGGAGAGTGATAGATAGTGAGGTATGCCTTAATTCTCGACAGTTATTGGTTATTAGCTTTCCTATCCTCCTACGCTATCGCTATTATATCTCAAGTGTCGTAGTATCAATTCACCCTTTGTACCATTATCACTATGTTTAGATCCCTGAGTTTGCTGCCTTTTACGCGCTGCGTGTCGTTGCCACCCATAATCGAAGGGAGAAAATGTCGTTAAATGGTCGCATCTCATGCAACAAGATGGTATATGGGCAGCTGGACATGCTGGTTCGTCGGCTTTGCAATAAAGATTGAGCAGGAGAGAAAACAAATGAACTTAGAAAAGAGAGGAAAATAGATGATATAGAAAAAAAAAAAAGGAGGCCGAAAGTGGTAGTCCGAGGGCTACCATCTCACTGGTCGAAGGACCCGCGTGGAAGAGGAATCCGGAGGCATGCTGGGTCAGTTCTCGGTCGGGTGGGGACCCGCCCACGGGCACCAAGCATCGGGAGGGCTTATATGGCTATTGTGCGCTTAGGCTGTATCCAATTCGTCGGTATCCCTTCTGGGGAGAACTGGGTCGTCAAAGAGTTGAAGGGCGCGAAGCCGCGGAGGCATAGTTCTAGTGTGCTCCAGCCGGGTCAGGTATTGGATCAAGGGCTGCCAGGTGCGCTGAAATTTGGCATCTGTGTGTGTCAGTCGGTGGGTAAGGAGTTCCATTGCCATGACCTGCCAAAGTCTCGTAAACCACAAAGTTGTAGAGGGCGTGTGGGCCTGTTTCCAGTGGGCTGCGATAACTTGTTTCGCTGCCGTAAACATCTGGAATATCAAGCGCCAGGCCATATGTGTCATGGCTTTGAGTGTAGTCGGGCGAAGGCCCAAAATGAAAATCTCCGGATCGTTGGGGAGGGGGAACCCTACCACTGCCCTAATGTGCTGTTGCACCTCCGACCAATATAAAATAATAAGTGGGCACTCCCACCAGATGTGAATGAAGGATCCCTGAGCCGCCAAGCAACGCCAACAGTTAGGGGTAACTCCAGGGAACATTCTCTGCAGCCTAAGAGGAGTATAGTACCAGCGTGTCATAAGTTTATATGCCGATTCTTGTTGTGGCATACTTCGCAGTATGCGCCGGATATCCCTCCAGAGCTGAGCCCACCGGTCAGGAAGAATCTCGCTCCCAATGTCTCTCTGCCACTGGCGCTGGTAGGTGTGAGGCGTGACCTCCTGAGATTGTTGAAGGACCTTATAGGTCCGAGAGATTAGGCCTTTAGACCCATCGAACGCCCTAACCAAAAGTTCAAATGCTGTCAGCTGTCGCGTGGCTCCCTCCCTACTGGATGGGGCCCGAAGCCAATGGCGGACCTGAAAGTATTCTAGCCGAGCAGTCACTGGGAGATTAAAATCCGCCCGACACTGTTCAAACGACTTGAACATCCCGTTCTCGAAGAGTTGTTCAATGATGCGACACTCCCTGTTTCCCATCCTCGAAACGAGTTTATGCTGGAGGCTGGGGAAAGTCTGCGTTGAGTGCCACCGGAGTGAGGGGAGAGGGGAACGATGCAAGACCCCGGTGTATCGCTATTCTATCCCATATTTCTAATACCGTGCGTGTGGGCGTGGCAATATAAGCACTGGGGTGTCGAGCGCTCTTTTTTAGCCAAGCTAGGTCCCACAACGGGCGACAGGCCACTGCTCGGTCCATGTGAAACCAGTGTTTTTCACTTGCCCGCACCGACCACTCCGATATATACCTCAGGTGCGATGCCCAATAGTATGCCAGGAAATCCGGGCATGCTAGGCCTCCACGTTCTCGTGGCAGCATCAGAACCTTGGTAGACAGCCGCGGTCGTCCTCCTCCCCATATGAAGTTGACCACTTCTCTCTGAAGGCCCAGGATGTCTCTATGTGGAATTGGCGTCGGGAGCGCCTGAAATATGTATAGGACCTTTGAGAGTATGGACATTTTCACTGCGTTAAGGCGTCCTAGCCAAGAGAGGAGTAACGCTTTCCATCGGCGGAGATCCTCTCGTACAGTAGTTCTACAGGCAGGCCAGTTAGCCTGCGTCCAAGTGTCCAGATTAGCTGTGATATTGATCCCCAGATAGCGTATGGATTTTGAGGCCCATTGGAAAGGGTTGACTGCCTGGAGTTCGTCTAACTGCTGGGGGAAGAGTAAGATTAAGTGCCCGCGATTTGGTAAGATTAACCTTGAGCCCCGATACTAACTCAAAGTGGGAAAGGATGGCAATGAGCGCCGGAAGAGAGGTCGCAGGCTCCGTGAGTGTCAACAGTAGGTCATCCGCGAAGAGGGCGATCTTATGGTCCACCCCGCCCATGCGGACTCCTTTAACATCTTCTGATCGTCGGATAGCAATCGCCAGGGGTTCCACGGCGAGCGCGAAGAGCAGGGTGATAATGGGCAGCCCTGACGAGTGCCCCTTTGGATGGAAAAAGAAGAGGTCAAAATTCCATTCACCCGGATCCGCGCTTTGGGGTCCGCATACGGTGCCATGATACGCTTTATCATGAGAGGTCCTAGTCCTATGCGGCGGAGAACCGCCCGAAGGAATGACCAATCGACCCGGTCAAAGGCCTTCTCGGCGTCGAGGGAGAGTAAGAAGGCCGGCCTGTCTTGGTGTTGGACCTTTGTATTAGATGGGCTATTCTCCGTAGGTTATCCGCTCCCTGTCGTTCTTGTATAAAGCCTACTTGATCAGGTTCAATTAAACTCGGTAGGAGAGGAGCCAGACGACGAGATAGGATTTTAGTATAGAGCTTGGCGTCGACATTTAGGAGCGAGATCGGGCGGAACGATGCGCATGCAGTATGATCTTTCCCGGGCTTTGGAATGAGAACAATCTCCGCCTCAGCCATTGTCGGTGTCACAGCTCCGGTATCAGTAAACGAGTTAAAAAGGCGTATCAGAGGCGCTCGAGTTCTGGGAGAAAGAGGCGGTAGAAGGCCAGCGTCAGGCCATCAGGGCCGGGTGACTTCCCGAAGGCATACTGTTTAGAGCGTGTAGTAGCTCTTCCGCTGAGATGCGCTCCTCTAGCTGCTGCTGGTGGTGGGTGTCCAGAGGTGGCCAGGGGCTCTCGTCCAGGAAGGGTTCTATCCGGTCCACACAGGTGTCCGCAGCCCCGTATAGATCAGAAAAGAACTCGAGGAATTCCTTTTGTTTGGCACTTTCCTCGATGGCCCACCCCCGCCCGGCAAAGTGATTTTGGCAATGTGGTTACGGGATATCTGAAGGCGGAGGCGATGTGCCAGCATGGAGCCCACTTTGTTGCCCCCCATAGAATTTTTGCTTTAGGGCGAGAAGGGAGTGTTCTGCCTTATTTACCCTTAGGGCCTTTAGTTGTCCCCGGAGTGATGCAAGTTTTTTCTCGCAATTAAAGAGGGCGTTATGTGAGTGTGCCGCTCTAGCGCTTTAATGTCTCGACCGAGGTTGTCCTCTACCAGTCTAGCCTCCCTTCGTCGAGCTATAGAAATAGAGGTGATAGTGCCCCTAATGGTAGCTTTGAAGGCGTCCCATAGGAGAGAAATCGGGGTGTCCGGTAGGTCATTATGAATGAAATAGGTTAGTATGGCTTGTTTTATTTCGTCTACGTCCACCGGATCCCGCAGGACCCGAGGAGGAAGACGCCAACGTGGAGTGGAGCCCGAGGGTCTGCCCAGTCCCGCCAGGGTTATCTCCACGTGGGCGTGATCAGAAACCGATATATCTGAAATGTCCGCCGATTCCAAGGCTCTTGTAAGTGTCTGGGAAATAAAAAGTAGTCAATGCGGGAGTAAGATCGATGTACATGGGAATAAAAGGAGTAGTCTCGCGTGTCCGGTTCTCTGTATCGCCATGCATCTACTAGACCAAGAGCCTGTATGTCGTGCTTAAGTGTCGCGGACATAGCTCCGGTACCTTGATATGAGGAAGCGGTGCGATCTAAGCCCGGGTCCCATACTAAATTAAAGTCGCCTCCAATGATGGCGGGTCCATCCTCCTGGGATATTTGTGAGCGGAGGAGATCTCTGAGAAAGCTATCTTGCGCCTGATTAGGGGCGAATATATATTGACTAGCAACAGGGGGTTGCCCCGAGCTAATATTGCCGTCTTAAGATACCGACCTTCTCTATCGCGTGTAGTACGGCTGATTGTTATTGGGGTGCCAGCTTTGAAAAGGATTGCTACCCCCGCAGTCTTAGTTGGTGCATGGGCCCATACCTGTACCGGATATCTAGGGTGTGACATACACGAAACATCCGCCGAGAGGAGGTGGGTCTCTTGTAGGAAGATAATATCAGGGTCGCGTAGGAGGAGATACCTCCAGATTTGTCTTCGCTTGTTCGGGAATTCAGGCCCCTAACATTTAGGGTCATGCATTTAAGTTGTGCCATTGGTCCAGTAGGATGGAGCACGATCCGACAATGCCATCTCTTTGCCTCCTGCCCCCATCCCGAGGCCCTCTCTCGCTAAGTGGACACCTTTCGGCAGGGAGCGTAGCACACAACCACCATCCCCTCCTCTTAGGTAGACACCCGGCACCCAAGCCTGTCCCCAACAGTCCGACCAGCAAATCAGGGTGGAGTCCCGCATGCATGCCCAGGTCCTCCCAGGCCTGTGCGAGTGGAGAAAGAGAAATTTGAAAGGACAGGAGACAGAAAAACCAAATAATAAAAATTAACCAGCAACATAATGGCCAACTGGGCCATAAAGAACCTGTCCGGTCCTGGAGCGGCCCATTGGTGTGAACCAGGGCGGCTCTGAGGAAGTCACTCCTCATTTGGACTAAGGACATGGTGGGGGGGAACGTGGTACCTAACAGCCGCGGCAGCTACCGTCCCCCGGGGAGCCATCTATTCTGTTTACTGTGGTTGTGAGGTTGGGGAGCCTATCCAGGTGTTCTGCTCATATTATATCAGGGGAGTGAGCCCCCACCCTGGGACGCTGGGGGCTCTTGTGTCCCGGGTCCAATTGTATGTGGGTATCAGTGTAGTAAGGCAAGGTTGTAGCCTAGGATATCGAGTATATGGTACGTATATATAACAATACGTCGTTGTTGCTGTCAATGTCTTTGAGAGGCTGTCAAGGGGGCCAGGCACAAGTGTTTACCCAGTGTTGAACTATGGGTCGGGGCGGGACATTCAATGAAGACAAGCCCCAATAGAGTGGGTTTCAGTGGACCTATTTTCTATACTAAGCATCCCTCAATGGATAGGGTCCTGTAATAACAAACTATAACATGGTAACACATAACATTGTGATCTACTGATGGGAGATGTCTCGCCGCCTCCAGTTTGCTAGTCCAGGAGAGCCAGTCGTTTAAATCGTAGTGAATGTGACCACTGTTCGTCTATGTCTGTAGTAGCATGTGGGGTCTGTCCTGCCTTGAGAGGCCAGTTCAGGCTGTGTGTTCCCCTTGGGTCACAAGGACCCCAGGGGCCATCTGTAAAGAACGAAAGTCCCGTGCACAGTGCGTATTCGTTTCCTCCATTGCCCCTGTTATAAGTAGACCCGGGTTGTCGCAGCTCGGGGCATGTTTTGTCCTCCAGAGTAGGAATGTATGCGTGATCAATAGGCCCACTCAGCAGGGCGCGATATACAGGTGTTGAGCACAGTTCATTCTCCACTTCCTGGGCCCTCGGTCGATGGGAGCGCTTGGCCAGACCTCTTCTCTGCCCTCGGCTGGGGTTCTTCTAGAGCTTTCAGGTGGCGTATAATGTCTTGCTTAGCTTGGCTAGAAGCCGAGTGGGCTACCGATGATCCCGAGCCGTGGCGTTGTACCTTGGACCACTCCGGGCGCAGTGACACCTGGGAGGCCGAGTCAGCAGGGGAGGGCGAGGATGGCCGTGAGTCCCGTGAAAGGTGCAGCAGATGGAGTGCCTCCCGCAATGAGCGTATGGATCGACGCCGTCCCTCCCATTGGAAATTTATAGCGAAAGGGTGTCCCCATTGATATTTAATGTTGGACGCTTTCAGTTTGGCCGTCACTGGCCGGAAGTCCCTACGGCGGCGCAGAGTGATGGGCGAGAGGTCCTGAAAGATCTGGATTGTATGGCCCCGTATTCCAGCTTCTCGTGCGCCCCTGGAGGCCCGGATGATTGCCTCTTTTCGGCATAGAAGTGGACTCTGGTCAGGATGTCAGGGACCAGGTTGGGGTTACCTCGCGGGGAGCCACTCGATGGGCCCGATCTAGCGTCGGGGGAGACATCCTCATCGCCTCGGATGGCCTGGAGCAGGTCCGCCACGTATGTGAGTATGTCCGTTCCTTCCGCCCCCGTGGCACCCCCGGATACGGACGTTGTTCCGGCGGCTCCGATTTTCTAAATCTTCCTGTTTGATCTGGAGCTCTACGTTCTGTTCTTCTAGTGCCTGGACTCTGCGACGGATATCTTCCAGGTCCTCTGTGCGAGAGTCTATGGTGCGCTCCATATCATCCACCCGATTTCCAATTTCAGTAATATCTCTTCGTACATCCGTCAAGTACGTTTTGACCTCTGTCTTAAGGGAGGAAATCTCAGATTTTATCTCTTGCAGAAAAGTGGCCAGCACCGCCTGTGTGATAGTATCGTGGTCAGGGTCTTTCAGGGCGGACGCCATGTCAGAGGCCTCTGGTAAAGGCGATGGGGCGCGTTTGTGCCACAAATCCTTGACCAATGTGTCCTTGGTGGCGGGGTCGCTACAGACTTCCCCGTGCGAGGCCTGGTCATGCTGTTGATATCTGTCTCAGTGCGGTCGTCGCCGGTATCGCTGTGCAGCCCAATACCAGTCCCCTTTCCAGCCCCTGGGTAGGCCGCAGGGTTCCCTTAGGAGCTATATGCAGCCGGATAGCATTCACTCCGGCCCGCTCTCTTCAACAGGGCGCCACCCGATCCACACCCCCATCCAGGCTCCTTTACAAATTTAGTGGTTAGTGTGGGGGTTGTTTCATGAGGGCTCCCAGGCTCCCAATAACCCGTTCTGTCTGCTGTTGCCCTCTCCCTCCTGGACTCCTCTCTCACCCCTGCTTCAGTAGGGCGTTATCGTAGGCTGTGGGGCGCTGGCTCACCAGGGCGATTACATGGGGTGGGAGGCCATTCCCAGAAGCACGGCCTTCACCCCCGCTCCCAGCTTGATGCAAGTCCCGGTCTGTCAGGCCAAAGCTTCTCGTCACTTATGGCCTCGAGTGCCCTCTTGTGCGCTATGGCTCACTGCCCATGACCGCTGCACCTCCTCGTTTGTGGTCGGGCGAACAGGCCACCCTTTGCTTCCCTGGGGTTTTCTATGATCCCGGGGCTTTACACTCCTCCCAGCATTGTCACGTTCTCCCCCGGGATCTACACCCCCGCTCCTCACCTTCTGGGAGTCCGATGTCTCTCCCGGGCTGCAGCCGCTCCGGCCGTCCACCAGCAGGCCGCCTCCGCCTGACTCCCCGGTGTCGCAGGCTATCGCCGCTCCTCGCAGATCCCTCCGCAGCTCTCGTGTCTCTATCTCCAGACCCACGGCCCCCAGCGATGTGCGTCGCCGCCGGGCTCCGGCTTACCGGGGAACTCAGTCCTCACCCTTCCGGCGCAGTGACTCCTCTATGCGGGATTTGCAGAATGCCAATTGCGGGCGCTTGTTCCTTCCATCGGCGTCACTCGGCCTTTCGGGCACAGCCGCGCCGCTTCACAAGATGGCGGGTCCGGCCTCCTGATCGCCCGCTCCTCCGGCCGCCAACAGCCTCCCAGGTCTCTCACCCCCAGCCGCGGGTCTCCCAGGTGTGTCGTTCGCTCACTCGCCGTGCCCCCCGGCACTCACCAGGGTCACACCCCAGCGGACCCCGGCGATCCAAACCAGACTCCTCAGGGCCCAGGCAGCGTCTTGCAGCAGTGCTACTCTTCCGGGGTAGGGGGCCACCTACACACCAGGGCCCAGCCCGCCCACTCGCTTCCCAGCCTCGGCTCTGGGGGCGCCAGAGCCAGACGAGTCGGGAGAGTCAGCAACAGTGTGCCTGGTAAACCTCCGAGCCAAGGGGCCCCAAGCTGTCCGCAGAGATCAGGCCTCCATCTCCTCTCCTTTCGCACTGCGTCGCTCCGACACTTCCCTAAGGAATAGCCAGCCTGACTCTCGTGCCAATGGCGGTCCTCTACAGCGTCTGTGCCTCCTCCGAGCTCCAGGAGGGCTTCCTGATTTGGCGCCAACCGGCTCCGGGGGATGCGGAATCGGGGGTCCCGGCTTCACGAGCTGTCTCTGCAGGGGTGGACACTCCCCTCAGGACTCCCCACTAGATCGCCGCCTCTTCCCCCCGGGTTTCGCCGCTCTTCCCCTATCGCTGCTGCCGCCCTCCCCACCCGATCCGGTGGGCGACCGGGGCTTACCTCTGGGCCGCAGGCTGATGCTTCTCCCCAGGCAGCGCGAAGGCCTCCTCGCCGGGCTCCCCGAGCCCCCCGGGCCCTCCTCACTCAGCAGGGGAGCTCGTCTCTCGCCGTGTACAGCGGGGGTGGGCCTCACACCTCCGCGGCTTCCTCGCCCTCGCCGCTTCACCGCCAGGGGCCCAGGCCCGCCGCAAGAAGGCCCGGTCCGGACCTCAGCAAGATGGCGGCCAGGACTCCGTCATCGCTCCGGAGTCATCATCTCGGAGGGGACCCAGGCTCCCGAGCCCCCACTTCCAGCCGCCGGCACCAACAAGGTACAAGATATCAGGTAAGGGGCTCCGATGACCCCCCCCTGCGCTTTTGATCGCTAGAAAAAACGGCCTATTCGACCCCCGGAGGATGGAGCGCGAGCTTCACACGTCCTATTCCATTGAGGTCTTGGCCACGCCCCCGGGGCTTTCTTTTTAAAATGGTGTGGGAGGGCTCTGAGCCTCTCGCAGCCCCGGGACCACCACCTCCCCGGGCTTCTTTTTGTTTTGTTTTTCCTGTGTGGGGGCTTGAGCTCCCCCACACGCCCGGGACCGCCACCTCCCGGGGCACTAACAAATTAAAATGGGGTCCGTTTTGACCCCGAAGCCCCGGGGACCACCACCTCCCCGGGCTGTGCTGATGTGGGGAGGGGGCCGCGCGGCCCTCCTGGAGCCTGTGGTGGCTCCTGGGGACCGCCACCCCCAGGCCGGCTTCCTGCAGTGTCCCGGGGTGCCTACCCTCGGGACACTGCTAGCTTGTAATGACAGGACGGGAGCCTTGCGGCTCCCGTCCTGTCATTGCAAACTGCTTGGATATTGAAGAGAGAGCAGGAAACCTGCTCTCGCCCAATATCCAAAGACAACTGCTTTTTCACACGGGAGCAGCATGTTAGCTGCTCCCCATGTGTAGGGCAATGCCGGCTCCCGTAGGACACGGGAGCCGGGCGGGACTGTGGGGGTTTGGGGACCCCCACAGTCCCCAACCAGAGGCCAGGCCCCGGGGGATGGGGTCCCCGGGCAAGTAGTGGCCCGGGAGGGGGGCCACGCAGTCCCCCACTCCCAGAAATATTTTTTTTTTTAATTAAAAAAAAAAAAAAGGGGTAAGGCCCTGGGGGATGGGGTCCCCAGGGCCCAAAATAAGAAAAAGGAAGGAGGGCTACACAGCTCCCCTTCAGGAGCAAAAAATTTAAATCGGCCCGCAGGCCTCGCCCTTCCTTCACCACTTAGAACGCGCCCCTGGCGTTGCTTGCAGATGGGAAGTAATCCCTTTGAATACTGGAGTCTTGGGCCAACTAGCCCACCAGGAACCTCCAGTATGCGCTAGGGGCTGCGTTGCAGAGAGGTGTACAGAGGCCATGCCCCTTTATACACCTCTCTGCAACGCAGCTCTGTGGCGCTTTTGGAGGTACATGGTGGGCTAGTTGGCCCCCAGGAACCCTCAGGATTCAAGGGACTTAATCCTCAACTTAAAACGCGCCACGTGGCGCTGCTTGCACAGTGGTGATGGAGGGGCGGGCTTCAGGTGACATGTGTAAACAGGCCCGTGGCGCTTTTAAGATGGGGAATTAAATCCTCTTCAATCCTGAGGGTCCCTGGGGCCAACTAGCCCAACAGGTACATCCAGAAAGCGCCACAGAGCTGCGTTGCAGAGAGGTGTAAAAAGGGGTGTGGCCCCTCTACACGTCTCTGCAACGCAGCCCTCTGGCGCATACTGGAGGTTCCTAGTGGGCTAGTTGGCCCCTAGGGACCCTCATGATTCAAGGGGAATTAATCCCTCAACTTAAAACGCGCCACGGGGCGCGTTTGCACAGATGTCACCTCAGGCCCCGCCCCTATCTTCACCATTGTGCAAATATTCCTCTAAAATCTGCCGAACTACGAATTCGGATTTACTCACCTGTTATCAGGAGAGACCTCAGTGCTGCATCTTTCAGCCCAGTACTAATCCTGAAAAGTAATTTTAACCGTACTTACCAGTAACTTGAATTTCCTTCCATAGGATATCATTGCCTGCTTTTTGCTGAAAAGTTTCTAAGTGTTGATTTTTGAAACATACAAATATTCCTCTAAAATCAGCCGAAATACAAATTCCGATTTACTCACCTGTTATCAGGAGAGACCTCAGTGCTGTATCTTTCAGCCCAGTACTGGTCCTGAAAAGTAATTTTAACCGTACTTACCAGTAACTTGAATTTCCTTCCATAGGCTAACATTGACTGGTTTCACTTGGAAATTCTTCTAAGTGTGGAGTTTTGGAACTTTAAAATATTCCTCTAAAATCAGCCGAAATACGAATTCCGATTTACTCACCTGTTATCAGGAGAGGCCTCAGTGCTGCATCTTTTAGCCCAGCACTGACCCTGAAAAGTAATTTTAACCGTACTTACCAGTAACTTATATTTTCTTCCATAGGAATCCATTGTCTGGTTTTCAGCAGAAAAGTTTCAGTGTCGATTTTCACAAACTACAAATATTCCTTAAAAATCGCCTGTATGACTTAAACGCATTCTTTCAACTGTTTACAGGAGATGCACCAGTGCTGGATCCAGGATCCAACACTGAGTAAGAAAAAGTAATGATAACAGTTTTTACCTGCTAAGTGAATTTCCTTCCGTAGGATAACATTGGTGATTCTATGAGAAAAGTTTCTAAGTGTCAACTTTTAAAATACAATAATATTCCTTAAAAATCACTAATGTAACCAAAACGCTTTTACTCAACTGTTTACAGGAGATGTCCCAGGACTGAATCTAGGATCCAGTCCTGTGGTTA